>JAAALK010000287.1:56478700-56515486 GCA_019279435.1 Zizania palustris | reverse complement strand
CCCATTTTGAGAATATCTATCGCTACGACCGCAAATTTCAATCCGCCTTTTGCTGGTGGAAAAGGGCCTATGAGGTCCATGCCCCATCTAGCCATCGTCCATACCGGGGCAATAACTTGAAGTTGAGCTGGTGGGCGATGGCTTCTTCGGCCCATCCATTGGCAGCCTTGGCATGTCCGAACTAGGTCTTCGGCGTCTCTGACGATCGTCGGCCATAAAAACCTTGCCGGAGCGTCTTGCCTGCTAGTGCTCTAGGAGCTAGATGACCTCCGCACAGCCCCTCGTGGATTCCTCGAAGTATGTCTTGTCCTTCAGGTTGAGAGATGCATCGAAGCAGTGGTGAGCATACTCCGGCTTTATATAGTACTTCCCCAATAAGTTTGTAATTTCGAGCTCTCGTTTGCACTCTTCGAGCTTCTGGGCCTTCCGAAGGGTCATTGCTACCTTGCAACATAGTTATTATTGGAGTTCGCCAATCCGTAGCTTCAATACACATTACTTCTGACGAGGGTATTTGGTCAGCTGCTGGCTGCTCTAATTCTTCATAGAAAGCGCCCTCCGGGAGGTCTACTGCTCCTGCTGCGGCCTTTGCAAGAATATCTGCAAGTTTATTTTCTGCTCGCGGTATACTTTGAACTGTAAACCCTTTGAATGCTGCTTCTGCCTTGCGGATTTCTTGAAGGTATTGCGCGAGATGTGGGTTTTTTTGCTTGGAAGCTTTTATCAATATGCCCTGCGACGACTTGGGAATCTGTCTTGATTATTATCCTTGTAGCTCCGAGTGCTTTAGCCTTTCGGAGGCCTAGCAAGATTCCTTCATACTCGGCGACGTTATTAGTGGTTCGAAAGTTAAGCCTTGCAGAGTACATTGCCTTTTGTCCTGATGGTGACAAGATTACTGCCCCTGCTCCGGCACCTGATGCTTGATAGGCCCCGTCGGAGAATATTGTCCAGAAACCGTCGGAGGGTTCTTCCGGAGTCCATACTGCAGATGGAGTCCACTCTGCTACGAAATCTGCTATAATTTGAGATTTAACGGCCGTCCTTGCTGTGAAGGAGATTTCGAAGGGTGCTAACTCGACTGCCCACTTTCCAACCCTGCCTGTGGAATCTTTGTTTCGGAGCATATCTCCAAGAGGATACGATGTAGGGACAATAAGGTTATGCGCCAAGAAATAATGCCTTAGCTTTCGCGAGGCCATTACTAAAGCATAAGCAAACTTTTCAAGCTCGGAGTATCTGATCTTGGCTCCTGATAATGCCTCCGAGACAAAATAAACTGGGTTTTGCACCAGCTTGTCTTTGAGCTCGACTTCTCGGACCAGTACTGCGCTTACTGCTGACCCTGTCGCTGCAAGGTATAAAAGCAATGTTTCCCCTGGAAGAGGAACAGTTAAGGTTGATAATGTTCCAAGGTAGGCTTTTATCTCTTCGAAGCTCTTTTGGCACTCCGGCGTCCAGCTGAAGCTTTCGGAGCCTTTGAGTGCCTTGAAAATTGGGAGGCTTCGCTCTGCTGATCTGGACAGGAACCTGCTGAGTGCTGCTAGCCTTCCTGCTAGCTTCTGTACTTGCTTCAAATTCTCGGGTGGAGCCATTCTTTGCAGTGCACTTATTTGCGTTGGACTGGCTTCGATCCCCCTGCTCGAAACTAAGTACCCTAGCAGCTTCCCTGCTTGTGCCCCGAATATACATTTTTCGGGGTTGAGGCGTACTCCACATGTCCGGAGGCTCTCAAAAGTTTCATCTAAATCTATGCTATGCTGATGCTTTTGAGCACTTTTTATTACAATATCGTCCATGTAGGCCTCGACATTGCGGCCTATCTGATGGCCTAAAGCTTTAGCTATTAAGCGAGAAAATGTGGCTCCGGCATTCCGTAAACCAAAAGGCATTCTTACATAGCAGAATACTCCTGAAGGAGTTATGAAACTTGTCTTGGCCTCGTCTTCTTGCTTCAGCCATACTTGATGTTACCCGGAGTATGCATCGAGGAAGCTTAATAGTTCGGAGCCGGCTGTGGAATCTATTAATTGATCTATTCGGGGCATTGGGTAGGGGTCTCGCGGGCATGCTTTATTTAGTGATGTGAAGTCAATACACATGCGCCATTTGCTGGAATCCTTATTTCTTACAAAAACAGGGTTGGCCAACCACTCGGTATGGGCCACTTCCCTGATAATGCCAGCTTTTAACAATTTTTTCCACTTCGGCCTTGGCTAAATTTGCTCTTTCTGTTGATAGCTTTCGGAGCCCCTGGCGCACTGGCTTGGCCTTCGGGTTGACGAGTAGACTGTGCTCGATGATGCTTCGGTCGACCCCCGTGATATCTTCGTCGGTCCAAGCAAACATGTCTAGATTCTTCTTGACGACTTCTTCTAATGAGGCGGTTAACTCCGGAGATAGCCCCTTGCCGAATTTTATTGGGTACTCTTTGCCGTCTTCTGAGATTATTCTTGTCTCGACATCACCCTCCGGGCTTGGTTTGAGCGAGGATCCCTTCGGGGGGCTCAAGGCTTCTGGTACTTCTTTGGCGCTCTCCGCCACATTGTGCACTTGTCGAGGGTCCAATGGCTGCCCGTGGCCATATTCTGTCCTTCTGGCTACAGCTTGGTCTCCTGAAATAGTGAGCACTCCACCTTGTGTGGGCATTTTGAGACAAAGGTAGTTGTGATGCGCTATAGCCCCGAATTGGTTTAACATCCCTCGTCCGAAGATAGCATTGTAGGCGTAGGGGGCATCCACC
Source organism: Zizania palustris (assembly GCA_019279435.1). Classification (NCBI taxonomy): domain Eukaryota; kingdom Viridiplantae; phylum Streptophyta; class Magnoliopsida; order Poales; family Poaceae; genus Zizania; species Zizania palustris. Next base: position 56,512,743 of record JAAALK010000287.1, on the reverse strand, counting down.
ACGTTGAAAATCACCTCCTCTACTCGGGCCAGCGGCCCCTCTCCGAAGGCAACCTCGAGGCCTATTTGGCCGAGGGCATCGAGAGGCGGTCCTGAGAACCCTTGAAGTGGCCGGGCTGCAGGGAGTAGATGCTTCCGGGGTATACACATCTGGTCGAAGGCTTGAACGAAGAGTATGTCTGCGGAGCTTCCACCGTCCACCAGGATCCTCCGAACATTAGCCCCTGCTATATCGGCAGAGATGACTAATGGGTCAGCATGGGGAAACTTCACCCCTACTGCATCGCTGGCTGTGAATGAGATGGGTACACGGGACCATTCTGGCATCCCTTCAGCGGAACTTGAAGTCCCAATGTGCCCAACTTCACGGACGTACTCACGGCGCTGTCTCTTGGACATGCTGCCGAGGGTCCCTCCTCCGGAGATGGGTAGGACCACTCTCTTGCCGTGGTCTTGCGGATCTTCGTGCCTTGGTGGTGGCATAATACTGGCCACCAGTAGCCGTATGGGGGCTTCGAGGGCACCGGCTCGGGCCACAGCTTGAACAGGCTCCGATCGTGCCGCAGGTGGAGCCCGGTCCGAAGTACCCCTCCTGGTATTTCGGTCAATGTATTCACCCCGAAGGGTCAATATCGTCTTGCAGTCCTTCGTGTCATGGCTTCTATTATCGCCATGCACGCAGCAAAAATGACTTTGGCGCCTTCCAGGCACCCTTTCTTGAGGTACTGACGGCCCAGCCTTAAAATTTTTTACCTGCTGGAAACTGGCCGGTGCCTTCGAAGCTGAAGGTGCTATGTTTAGAACTTCCGAACGGAAATGCTTTTTTCCTCGCCTATACTCGCTAGGGCGGCTGTCTTGTGGAGGTTGTGGTGGAGCGGTGGCCTCTGGCTCCCTTTTGACTTCCCGGAGGGTGGGTAGTGCTGCCTCAGCTCGCCGAAGGCATCCTTCCTCTGCCTTGGCATATTGCTCGAAGTATGCCATGAGCTGTGCTACGGATGTTACCGGCTTCCGATGGAGTTTGCTGAGGAGGTCGGGGTTCAGCACCCCTTCTCGGGCAGCATCAACTACCGAAGAGGTAGTAAGGCCCTTGATCTGTGACTTGGTGTGGGCGAAGCGTGTGAAGTATTCTCGGAGGGTTTCTCCCTCCCGCTGCTTTACTTGGAACAAACTTCCCGTGGACATTGGGGCCACGAAAGTGCCTTGGAAGTTGCTCACGAACTTCTTTTTGAGTAGTTCCCATGACTTGATCGATCCTGGTTTTAGGGACCAGAACCACCGGAGCGCCACACCTTCGAGAGCAAGTGGGAAGCATTTTGCCATGGTGCTTCGTACCCCTCCGCTTGCTTCTATAGCTAGGGCGTACGAGCGGGCGAACTCTCCGGGGTCCGACCCCCCGGAGTACTTGTGCAGCTTCGAGGCCTTGAACTTGGGGTCGAAAGGCACTCTCTGCAGATCAGGGTGCAATGGAGACTCATTGTCGAAGGACGCATTCTCGGCCTCTTCTTGGACTTGTATAACTTCTGGGCGGTTGCGGCCTCCATCGTCTGGAGGCCCCCTTGGAGTTTCAGTGGAAGCTTGAGTGCGGAGTCTGTCGGCGGCTTCCTGCCTCCATCTGGACACCTCCTCCTGAAGCCTGGCTAGCTGCGTAGCCTCGGTTTCGAGAGGGCCTTCGTCTTCGTCGGAGGGAACTTCAGGGTCTTGGCTTGCTGCATAGTCGGTCTGAAGCATTGTAGGGGGGGTAGAGGGCCCCGGGGCGCTCGACGCCCATCGGTTCCGGCAGGAACCGTCGGATTAGCTGAGGGTCCGGCTCCGTTGGTCCGAGGGGACCTTCGAAGGGGACCTGCAGCTTGACCATGCTTCGGAGGCATGGTTAGTCGATGAGGTGTCTTGGAAATGGAAGGCTTCGAACGACTCGAGGTGGTCGAGGGAAGGCCTTCGGGCTGCACTAAGAAGCCCTTAACTGAAGGGTGCGCGGAATCTCAGGATTCCGAGGCTCCCTCCGTAAGTTTTCTTCAGAGTGCAGTCAGCAGTAGAGAACAAGCTTTTAGAACTTGGATCCCCACGGACGGCGCCAACTGTTGGCGTAAAAGTTACACCAACAGGTTCTTAGTAGTTAAGATCAAACAAACAAGAGGTTTGTGCTTTTAGGACAAACTTGAGCCTCCGTAAAGGATAACAACTCAAGAGGTCCGAATATGTGTGTTTGAACCACTGGTCCTGGATCCTTCTTACAAGGTACAATGGGGGGTATTTATAGGGAGAAAGGCTTAAGGAATAGACCTATCTACCCTTATATTACAAATGACCTTCAATATTATAAACAAGGTTATACACGGTAAAGTGCTGCAGGGTAGATGGATAAGCAGGGCATCCAATCAGTCACGTCTTCCTGCTTCGAAGCCTCCTCTCTCCCTTCGGAGGGTCCTCCGAGACTTCGCATCGTGACACCCTTCGACCGTGCTGACGTATCATCGAGCATTAGTCGACCATCTTCGGGACCTTCTTAGAGCCTTCGGAGGGTTAACCTTTAAGTCCTGGAAATGAAGTAATTTCCCCCAACACAAGGCTTTGGAGATCAATCTTGAAAAGGTGCCCCCTGCATTGTGGAGGCCGAGGGGCATCCGGAGGTAGCAGAATACTCCAGCGGGGGTGACAAAACTTGTTTTGACTTGGTCTTCGGGCTTTAACCAGATCTGGTGATAGCCGGAATAAGCGTCGAGGAAACTGAGGAGCTCTGCTCCGGCCGTGGAATCAACTATTTGGTCAATGCGGGGCAAGGGGTAGGGGTCACGGGGGCAAGCTTTATTCAGAGAAGTAAAGTCGATACACATGCGCCATTTTCCAGATGTTTTCTTCTGGACAAACACTGGGTTAGACAACCAGTCGGTATGACTCACTTCTCGGATGATCTCTGCTCGAAGCAGCTTCTCTGTCTCAGCCTTGGCGAGCTCGGCCCATTCGGTGGAAAGCCTCCGAAGCCCCTGGCGGACTGGCCGCGCCTTCGGGTCGACGGCCAGTGAGTGCTCGATGATCGAGCGGTCGACGCCGGTAATGTCTTCATCGGACCATGCGAAGATGTCGAGGTTGCCGCGGATGATGGCCTCGAGCTGCGCCGACACCTCTGGCTCCAGACCCCCTCCGAACTAGATCGGGTACTCCTTCCCGTCTTGGGTTAAGATCTTGGTAATGACCCCCCCTCCGGGAGAGGTTTTGCTGGGCGGCCCTTCTGCCCGAGGTCCCCGCCCCCGGGGAGGCTGGCTCCTTCGACGCCTTCACAGACGCTGTGAATCTGCCGTGGCTTCAACGGCGCCGAGTGACCGTACTCGACCCGACGGGCTGCGGCCTGGTCACCCAGGATTGACAACACCCCTCCTAGAGTCAGCATCTTGAGGCATAGATAGTTGTGGTGCGCGATGGCTCCGAAGCGGTTGAGCATCCCCCTTCCGAAGATGGCGTTGTAGGCGTACGGAGCATCGACTACGTCGAACAGGATCTCTTCACAGCGCTGAAGGGGGGAGTCGCCGAAGGTCACCTCCAGCATGACCTGGCCTAGGGCATCGAGCGGGGGGCCCGTGAAACCCTGGAGCGGACGTGAAGCTGGCAGTAGGTGCTTGCGCGATAGGCACAGCTGATCGAAGGCCTGCATGAAGATGATGTCAGCAGAACTCCCTCCGTCAACCAGTATGTGACGCACCTCAACTCCGGCAATGTCTGCTGAGATGACGAGGGGGTCCGCGTGCGGGAACTTGACTCCGGAGGCGTCTTCAGCGGTGAAGGTGATGGGAACATGGGACCATTCCGGGAGGGCCAAGGGGTCGGACGTGCCGATATGCCCGACCTCCCGAACATAGTCCCGACGCTATCGCTTAGACAGAGCCCGCAGGGCTCCCCCTCCGGATATGGGGAGGACCACTCGCTTCCCCCGATCTGGCGCACCTTCGAGCTTGGGGGCCGCGACCCCGCCGAACTCCGGGGCCGGGTCCATGACGTCCGGCTCATCGCGGCGCCCGACTACCTGGACCGCTTCTGGGCGAGGGATAGGGATCCCTCTATCGGTGGAACCGCGGCCAGCATTGCGCTCGAGGTAGTCGCTGCGGAGGGCGAGTATGGTCCGGCAGGAGTCGGTGTCGTGACTCCGGTTCTCGCCGTGGACGCTGCAGTAGAAGGCTCCTCCGGAGGGCGCTCGAGGTGGGGCCTTGGCCCCGACGGAACGGCTTCCGCAGGGCGTGTGCAGATGCTTGGCGAGGGCTCGGGGGGTAATGCTGAGTACTTCCCCCCGAAGATGCTTTCGGCCTCGTCGAGAGTCCCGGTGAACGGAGTCCTGCTGGCCGGACTCTTGGCGGCGGAAGTCGGGAGCGGGGCGTGCTCCCTGGCTGAGGTCCGGCGGGGCTTCATACGCCCTAGCGCTCGAGGCCCGGACAGGGACTATCATCGCTTGCCGGCGCATCTGGCCTTCTTCGGACCGGGCGTATTCCTCGAAATACATCATGAGTTGAGCCACCGAGGAGATGGGCTTCTGGTGAAGCTTGTCGAGGAGGCCTGGGTGGGTGACGCCTTCTCGGGCAGCATCGATGACGGAGGAGGCTGAAAGCCCCTTGATCTGGGCCTTGGTGTGCGCGAAGCGTTGAGAATACTGCCGCGGAGTGGAAGGGCGACCGAGAGCCCTTCGGCGTACCCAGGTGGTCGGACCAACGGGCGAAGGGGGAGACGACTGAGGCCGGTTGCGCAAGGGCGGTCGGACTGGCCTTGAACCACCGGTCATACCTGCTTGTGCCGGCACGGTTCGGTCAGACCGGTGAGAGTTGGCCGGTCGGACCAACAGAAAGCCGGCGGTGACTCCGACTCGCCGTCGGGTGCTCCGACGATGAGGGCTCGGTGCAGGACTTCTTGGCGGCGTAGATGAATGTGTAGGCTTTGTAAAACACTAAGAAATCAGAAGCAAGAGACCGAATTACCAATAAAAACCGATAAAAATCCATTACGGGGATTAAACGGACGATTCACACGTGAACCAACAAGGATTATCGCGATTGCGACGCGATGGACATATGGTTTACAGTGCAAACCAACAAAGATGTAGATGCTATAGCTACTCCTAGGGCAAGGAAAAGTAAAGGGTAAAAAAGAACAATTCAAGAGAATAATAAATTGGTTCTATTAGGGTTGGAGAGAGTTGGTTTCTTTGAATCGGCCTTACCCCTATATATAGAGAGTAGTCTTGGTGTTCCTTGGCTTAACTCCTACTCTAATTTAATTAGGAGATGAGTCCAAATCGTTAGAAATTAATTAGGGATAAAATCATCCCGAAACGAATTAATCTGCCTCGGACTCAGGTTGGGTTGGTCTGACCGAGCCTGTATGGCTGGTCTGACCAGGCCTATATGGCCGGTTGGACCGACCTGTGCCAGGAGTGCATATTTTTGGCCCAAAATTACCAGATTTGATATTTTGACAATTTCGACCATTAATACTACTTTTGTAATCAACACATTTTTCTGCAATGCTCCGGTTCGGATCTATTCCACATGAAAAGTGTTTGGTTCCATTTCAGCTCCACAAAAAAAGATGGAACCGGAGCCTGCCGAATGCATCCTAAAAATACATATTCCATCGATTATTCAAATAAGTGATATAAATGGTTCATCTCTAAAAATACAGATCGCCGGGGACACTCTCGAGTCGCGAGTGTGCATGTGGTGACATCGCGCATTCGCAGTGACGCACGCACGCACGAACGCTTGGGATAAGAGAGAGCGCTGAGCGCTCCACTGAGCAGCCGGCACCGCCGCTGCCTCCCGTTGGTGTGTCGGGAATTTTTCGGTTCCCCGACGTGGTCGATGTGATGTGACCAACGCTGCGCCAAAGCGACCGAGGTGATCAGGCTGAACTGGGTGAGCCCAGACGCGACCCGGAGGCAGACAGGATAGCGCAACTTGCTAGTAATTGCCACTTATAAAAAGGCGGCGGCCGCGCTGGCCTGGCCACGCCAGGTAGCCAGGCGCCAGACGGGCGGGTTGAAGTTTCCGCATCCCAAGTCCCAACCCAGCGCGGACCGGAGAAGTCCAACGAGGCCGAGGCGGCCGTCCGATTGGGCCAAAGAGAGAAGACGACGACCCGTTTTCGTTTCTTTCTCCCTTTCCGCGCATCGGCACGGCAGAAATATCCTCCTGCTCTCCTCGGGGCGAAGGAGATCCGGGCGGAGATGGCGAAGGGAGGAGGAGGCGGGGGGATGCTGCTGCCGTTGTCAGTGGAGGCGGGGAAGGGGAACGGAGGTGGCGGGGCGGGGGACGACGCCGCGCTGTTCAAGGGGTCCGCCATGACCCGACGCGGCGCGGTCGCCGCGCTCTCATACATGTCATGCTCCGGTACGTGCTCCGATCCGCGCGCTTATTCTCCTCCGACGTTTTGCGGGCTAGTTTGGGTTTCTGGATGCACTCGCGGTAGCGAGAATTGGAGCCGTGCCTGTGGGTTCGTCGATATGTGGTCGGGTTCGGGTCTGGTTGTCGCTGCTGTGAATTTGGGGTAGCGCGTGGTTGGGGTCATCTAATTTGTAGGTTACTTGTTGTTTCAGCTTTGGCTGTTACTTCAGTTGGATTCGATTAACTTTGGGAAGAGGGACGGTTGGTTGACTTGTATCCAGCAACTCAGAAAAACTTTTGTGAGAATTCTGGCATTACACGCGAAGGGTATACTGCGTGCAAATCTTTTTTTGGTGGTGGTGGTGGTGGTGTGTGTGTGTGTGTGGGGGGGGGGGGGGGGGGGGGGGCGTCACTGACGGCTGTTCCAGGGGTCTGGGAGACTGAGATTATATCTTCAAAATTAACTGCTGGTAGAGGGTTATTGAAGACATCTAGGTGGCGTTCTTAGGTCTCAGGTATCATTTGACTAATCCTGCCAACTTTTTAATCTGCAGTGTTGCTAGTGATGTTTAACAAGGCAGCTCTGTCATCATATAACTTCCCTTGTGCAAATGTCATCACTCTCCTTCAGGTACTTTTCATGTCTTGCATATATTCGGGAAAAGTCTGCTTTTACTGTTGATGCATGCTTGTTCTTGTTTAAATGATTTCACTGAATAACTGTAAGTTGATTGAACAATGCATACAAAAGTTTTACACCCATGTTCTTTGTCACCTGTAATGAACAAATTCAGTTTCCAGCTTAAAAAAAGGAATAATTGGATCCATGTCATTACAATTTGAGTTTAGAGAGATGCCATTACAATTCGTATATTTAGATTCACACCATTACAATTTCAGTTCAGTCTTGTAGTTCTCTAAAATTGTAATGGTATATTTCGGAATTCTCTAAAATTAGAATTTTCTAAATTTGTAATGGTATAGTTCGTAATTTTCTGAAATTGTAATGACACTGATCAAAATATGTGAATTGTAATGGTATTTCTCCAAACTCACAAAATTGTAATGGCATGGATCCAACTAACCCAAAAAACAATTGTGTTACTTATGTTGTGCAAGTGTGTGTGTTAGATATAATTATATAAATAACTTGCAGACTAGGAGGAGACAATGTCATGTTTGTTACACAAAACATTCCCTGTTTGATTTTCTGATCAAAGAATATTTTGACTATTACTTGAGGAGATATGAACAACAGATCTCCCAAATTTTGCAGTGATTTAGTTGTTTTTTGTATCACTGCTAAGTGAACTTCTTGTTTCACTTATGTATTCTATTGCACACATTCTCCTGCCTTTTCTTTGCTGACAGTTAATGAACATGTGCAGATGGTGTGCTCAACAGCCCTTCTCTATGTTTTGAGGCGGTTAAAGATAATTTCATTTACTAATAGCGAACCTTCGGTGCCTTCTGATGCACTATTCTTCGTTCCATTCAGAATACTGCTGCGTACTACACCGCTTTCTTTGGCTTACTTACTCTATATGGTATGCTGATTTCGTCACTTATACTACGCTGAATAAAATTAGTCGCTTGTATTCCTAGTTGCATTGAATCCTGAGTGATGTTTTCCATGGCTCGATAAAGTTAGCTTCAATGGAATCTGTGCGTGGAGTCAACGTTCCTATGTATACAACTTTGAGGCGCACAACAGTAGTCTTTACAATGATAATGGAGTATTTCTTGGCAAAGCAGAAGCATACACCACCTATAATTGGCAGGTAAATGTCTATAAAAATGCATTGTCTTTTGCTTTCCTACTATTCAATATTATAAATTAATAGCGTCCTCAGCACTTATGAGTTATGACTTATGAAACATGCACTTAGCTAGTAAGTCTCCTTTTGTCTTGTGCTTTCTTAGAGCATCTCCATTGTAATTGCTATCCAACTTGCTATCATTAAAAATAGTAAGAATTGTCAAAAAGTTGTCTCCATTGTACTTGCTATTTGACTTGCTATTTTAGGGGGCTTGCTATTTCTCTCACCAAACTTGCTACATGTAGCAAGTTTGATGAGAGAAATAGCAAGTTTTCTAAAATAGCAAGTCAAATAGCAAGTACAATGGAGTGAGTAGCAATATAGCAAGCTAATTGAAATAGAGAGACTTGCTATTGCTATGAATAGCAAGTCAAAAATAGCAATTACAATGGAGATGCTCTTATTATTTCTGCATGTTACTTCCATTTTTTAGAAGTCTTGAATTTTTTAGTCTTATCCAATAGTGAATTAGCAGTCAATATATGTTGCTCTTATGTATTTTCTATGCCCTTTCTCCTACTGTTGTTGTCACCGGTCAAGGAAGAGACAAGGTACGGACGCACGCTCGAACGTAGACTATATTTGAATGAGGCGATTGGCCGGGGGCCTGGACCTCGGCGACGCGGGTGGCACCGTCTCGGCGCAGCGGCGACGCGAGGCAGATGGCTGCCCAGCCGATCAGGAGGGGACTAATCCTAACAAATCCAAAACTGCCTAATCACTCTGCCTGCGCTCTGTTTATAAAGCACAGAGGCTAACTAACCTTCTCAGGATAACTCAACTAATCCCTTTTATTCTGCTAACAACCCGGAGATCAGGTTCAAGACTTCTTTCCCGCCTCCGCACCCGGCGTCCACTGCTTTCGCGCGCGCCGTGTATACTTCAAACCGGACATCACAGTTGTACTCATGTTATTGTACTTCTTTTTTGAAATATCGAGCATTGCTAGTTTTATTTTGATATAATTACATGTATTATTGTAGCTTGAAATAAGTGATCTGATGCTAAACTTTTCCATAACATAGTTATGTTCTGAATCTCCCATATTTCACTTTCTGGATGTTAACCAAGGTGTTTGTCAGTGTGGCTTTGATTGTATTTGGAGCGTTTATCGCTGGAGCTCGAGACCTGTCGTTTGATCCTCGTGGGTATGCCATTGTCTTTGTGGCCAACATTACAACAGCTGTTTACCTTGCTACTATAAACCGTATAGGTAACATTTCCTTTTGAGTTTTGCCATGCATAATCCCATTCTAAACTAAGTTTTCTAACCAGTAGTTTTGTTTTGTTCTAGGAAAATCTAGTGGTCTCAATAGCTTCGGACTGATGTGGTGCAATGGTATTATTTTGAAGACTTGTATCATATCTAGAATAACCGTATATGCCTTATTATTCATGTCCTGTTCATCTGGGTTTCAGGACTTGTCTGTGGGCCTTTAGTACTGTTTTTGACGTATATTCAGGGTGACCTGAAGAAGGCTATAGAATTTCCCAACCTTCATTCCCCTGGGTTTCAGGTACAAATGTCACAGAAGCATGCTTATCATTGATCTAGTTTGGCGATACCTACCATCCTTTTATCTTTTATTTTTTTAGACATTTAAAGATTCTGGATACACTTTATAATACAGAATCATGCATGTTTACTTCAGTGGAGGAGTGATGCATCCAACTAAAGTTATTCTTGAGAAAGCTGTTAATATCATATGGTATTCTATTTGTAGGCGGTGCTGCTATTCTCATGCATGCTAGCTTTTCTGTTAAACTACACTATCTTCTGGAACACAATCCTGAATTCTGCACTCACACAATCGATGTGTGGTAATTTGAAGGTATGGCCTGCATCGAGTTCCTTCCACTCCACTAAACATGCAAATTATTTCCTAGTGCCCTTTCATACTTTCTCTCTACAGGATTTCTTCACTGTTGGAATTGGCTGGGTCCTATTTGGTGGGCTTCCTTTTGATCTGGTGAGTTTTCTGCACTTTACCTGTTCACCATTACAAGTCTTAAGTTTCTTCCAGGATAATGATATCTAGCTTCCTTATTACAGCTTAATGTTATTGGGCAAGGTCTTGGCTTTCTTGGCTCTGGATTGTATGCCTACTGCAAGATCAAAGGGAAGTAGATACTGATGTCCAGTGGGGGGTCTAAGCAAAGTAGATATTGAAGTTTATTTTGGAGGGGCCAGTGTGTCATACTGAAGTAGATTTCATGCTATTTGCTCCTGCATATGGGAGAGAAATTTTGTAGGTTTTCCTGTATGTATTTATTCACTTCAGTCCTCCAGAATACTACTTGAATGATCAATCATTATTTAACCAAGGAAATAGAATACAAGATTTGTATTGCTGCACGCTACAGTGAACGCCACACGAAACAAAATGTACGTATCAGCATAGGCCGAGTAAGAGTCTGGTTGTAGAATTCTCATGGCGTAGTTTGTAGAATTGACGGCCTTGTATTCCAGTATGTGAGGAAACAATTTAGTGTCACGGTGTCCACGAGAAAAAAAAATGAGAATCCAAGGTACCAAATCAGAATGCATGAAAAATTCTCCCGAGATCAAGCCAAAGCCACCAAGGTGCATTAGGTCAGGGTCACTTTGAAATCCGATGTGTAATACAACATAAATGTTGTACAGTTGCTCTTGCAAAGAGCTTGCTAGCAATCTCACTATTCAGAGACAGAGAGAGTGAAGACATCAGCAGCATTATCACATTGCAGATTTGATCAGTCGGACAAAACTTCCATAGATTTAGTAAAGCTCAAGGGGGCTCATAGAACAAACTTATGTGTCTAAAACCTAGATAAGCCGGCAGAATTAGCAGGTCAAATTTGACGGAGACCTATAACATTCTCTCAAGGATATGGCAGATCTTAGTACAACGTTTTATCTAACAGAACCCGCATCAGCCAAAATCACTCTGTTGGCTTGTCCGGGTCATCCTCCTCCGGTTCTTCCTTGTCAGGATCATCCTCCTGTGGTTCCTCCTGAGGTGGTGATTCTTCCTCTACCTCTTCCTCATCATCATCCAGAGGATCATCAGCTGGTAACGGATGGGGCAACGGTGTTTTCATAGGGCTGAATTTTGGGAAGATATCAGGCCTCCTCCCAGGCTTCGGTCTCTCCCATTCCTAAAAAATATTTGAAGATGTTGGACATTATATTGATGCTAACACAAAAGAAAAATGTGGATGAAACATTATCTTCAAACCACTGCAGTTGTTGTGTTTGACATTCTCACAAGAGATTCTTAAGGCTTAGACAAATCACATATGTAAACAAATGCTTACTGATCTGGAATACAACAGAAGCAGAACCACATGAAAAGGACCAGATGCTTGCAAGTTGCAATCACTATTTTGCTTATCACATACTATAAGCATGCTGATGATTATCACATGTTACCTCAACTAGTAAGTATTAAAAAAAGAATCAACAAATGCAGTCTTAATATGCTAACAACTCACAACCAATGGCACATGTGAATGGAGCATGACATGTAACAGTCTGGCATTCACAACAGGATATTCACCCAAGAATAGCTGCCATGAGCACCAACAATCACTAACTTTACGTCATACTATTGAGCACTTGATGCCCTGACGCCCCTCCTGCAGATTTTAAGCAGCCCCTAGATGTGCCTTATAATCCAAAGCAAAATGCTCTCCCAAGCATGCACATATGAACATTATCTATCACTATACTAATTGAATAAATAATATGCACTCTTCTAGGTCATAATAGACTACATGCTGTGATTGAGCAAAAAGTGATGGCAACAAGCTTTTATATCGAACATATCTTTCCAAATCTGTCTGCAAAAAAATACTCCGTAATTACTAGCATTATAGAATAGCATGATAACATCAAGGAAAAAATGTAATTAAATGGCCATAATAGAAGGATATGATAGGAACTCTAACCTCCACATAATCTATGATTATTTCAGTCATTCAGTGCTTCAGTGCAAGTCACAGCAACAAATCCAGAGAAAAATTCCTTCTTCTATTTATTGTAGAACGACTGTAGCATTTGAAACTCATCTCGTGGTTCGTGTGATAAGCAGCTAATCTACTCCACAATATATTTGAAAATCTCCAAAGTACCTAGAAGGTTAGCTTCACATGCTTTGTCCTCCATATGGTTTACAAAACAACATCTAATCCCCAAACATCCTACGATGTCTTGACTCATACAACTCACCTAAAAAAGATTCATAGAACTCCATTCATGAATTCATGAAATAGAATCAGTGTAAGTGAAAATGACCAATATGCCATTTCCTATTTTCATGTCGTTTCATCCACCCCCAATCGCTAAACTCTCTAAATCCGAACGCTGAAACTAAAACGACTAAAATTTCCTCAACCGGAACATCCCAATTTCACACACGAGAGCGAACGGTACATAAACCAGAGGGGAACACCGGAACAGGGGAGGAAGTATTACGATGGGGAAATCGAGGGGCGAGCGCCGCGTAATCTTCTCCTCGTCGGGGGCCATGCACACCACGAGCACGTCCCACCGGCGCCTCCTCCTCCGATTGACCGCCGCCGCCCGTGCGAGAGAGCCGACGCCAAGGGCACCGGGCGCCGCCGCCCGTGCGAGAGAGCCGACGCCAAGGGCACCGGGCGCCGCCGCCACCGGCGCAGTTGAGAAGCACCACGCGGACGCCATGGAGGAGGCGGTCGAGCTGAAGGGCTCTTCCTGGCTTGGAGAAATCGGGTTGAAATTTCAGTTTTGGGGGACTTGAAGCTTCTCACCTTCTCTTCTAGCTAACCACCGGCGGCTGGCTCTCTCCGAGACTCCGACACCGTCTCCCGGCGATAAGAGAGCTGGAGGAGACTTCCACACAATTGCTGCACCAGTAGCACTGTTCGTTGCGGGCCTTTTTTTTTTTAAAAAAAATTGAAGTACTAAAATTAGCAAAAATATATATTTTAAAATCGTCTATCACAAACCTGTTAATTCTTTTATCTGAGTCCATTCCAGTTTAGCTCTGAATAAAATATTCTGGAATTGACTGATACGATGTACCATTTTCAAATATAATAAAATAATATAAATTTATTTTATACAATATTCTTATATAATATATATATATATATGAATAAATATAACATATTTGAATATGTTATATCTTAAATACAATATAATACATAATTTAATTTAAGTAATATATGTAATATATAAAAAATTAAAATACAATTTTGATCGGACGACAGTGTTAACCGGAATGACCTGTATGGGTTTAGTGATCATGGAAATGATATTAACTAGTATGGAAATGAAAATTGTTAGTATTGACCTATATTTAATTGGAAGTAACCACACATTATGTAGCGATTTTAGTAATAAAACAGTACATATTGATCATTTTAACCGGTACAAAGTAGAATTGATAAACTTGATTTACCAACATTATATCATTAAATCGATTCGTTTGAAAGGCGTAATTTTTAATGATTATATACAAAAATTATCGAGAAAATTGTTTTAAAACAACATATCAACTTTCTATCAATAAATCGATCCATTTAAACTCTTAAACAATAGTTATAATCATTAGCTGTTTCAAGCGGCCTAACTGTTTCAAGCCGGCCTAAGTTCCTCGGAATAGAAGAAAAATCTCATCTACGTTAAAGATGGCAATGGGTACGCGAAACCCAAAACCTGATGAGTTTTTACCCTACTAGGGTAGATATACGGATAAAATTGTTTACCCATGAATCTACTAACGGGAGAAAATAGTACCCAACGGGTACGCGAGTATGTGTATGATTTCCTAATATCCATACCCGTTACCCGATGGGTACCCATCACCCAATATCCTATATTTTTCGGAGTTTAAATCATCGTTTCTATTGTTGTAAGTTAAATTATTGATGTATTATGTTTATGAATTTATTTATATATGTAATTTTGATCTTATGACTGAATGAGTGGTCGGTCTAATTAGATGAAACACCGTTTTTGCGAGGATAGATACAAAGTTATTATTTTTTAGCATGTTTTGTGTGTGGTACATATTGATGGGTATATTTTACCCGCATGAGTATGGATTTGGGGGAAAATTGTACCCGTATGTATATATGGGTTATCCAACGGGGATATTTTTTTCTAACGGGTATGAGTTTGAGATGATCAAACCCGATGAGTATAGACACATTCTCATATTTAATCTACGTCGCCTCTGCACGAATATTTGCAGACGGGCTGCCTCCCTATGCTGTGGACTGTGGTCGTGCCTGCGGCGTGTTGACGGCCCATGCACGCAGCACGCACGCTGTCCTTGTCTCTTGTGCCGGCCTATCGTCGTTGCGCGAGGCCCAGAACTGTTAGCTCGCCCGTCACCACCACATATCGCACCGTGTACAACAACAGTACAGGACCGCGCGCGTCTCACGAAGTCCCGAGTCTATGAAGGTTGCAGCCTTGCAGGGCGTCGAAGTCCGCGCATGCAACTGCTACCCAGAGATACGATCATACGATTCACCTGGCGCCGTAGAAGAAACGGCTGACACCTGCATCGGGCCGCGACGGCTGGCGCCAGTACATCTCGCCTGTCCCTGCACTACGGGAACACTAGGGTTTGCCGAGTGCCTAGGGCACTCGGCGAAGCCCACAATGCACTCGGCAAAGGCTTCGCCGAGTGCCACACTCGGCGAACCCCACTCGGCGATAGCTGTGTCGGCGACGTGAGGGTTCGCCGAGTGCTTTTTATCGGGCACTCGGCGAAGTCTTTGCCGAGTGCAATATAGACTTCGCCGGCATCAATTTAATTTTATAGAATTAAAAAACCATTAAGCTCCATGTTGCCGCCCGAGCGTCGTAAATTACATTTTAAATATTTAGATATATTTAGTTGTAAAAGATTAAAAATAGAATCATGAACATAAATATGATTTTTTTACAATTTTTGAGTCATTATTTCATGTACATGCAGTTGTAATTTGACCCACTTGGAAGAAAATCCTAGAAATAGGATTAATTTATTAAAAATAGCAATCCCACTCATAAAAGTATGGAAATTTTCCATGGATTAACAGATGTTGAATTATGACTGTAAAAAAAATTCAAGTTCAAAACATGTTTTAAATGTGATATAGAGTCAAAATATGTTTTCACATGAAATAATGGGATCATCATACTTTGCCGAGTGCATTTATATCTGGCACTCGGCAAAAGTGATTTTTTGGTCTTTGCCGAGTGCCATTCCTGTTTGCACTCGGCAAAGATTTTTTATACTGTTTTTTTAAAAAAAACTAAAATAGAATAAAGACAGTAAAAAATCCCATAATTTGGAGTTATATAATATACACTAATATTTCATCCTAGAAAATTTCTAGGTTCAAATAATCAAATATAAGGCACTTGTAGTTTAATTTTGGGATCTTTTACTTAAAATCCTATAAACAACTTTTTTAACCAAAAATAGCATACTAACTCTAAAAATTGCCAATTTTAGACATGGTATAATATAAATTGAGTTTTAAGTAGTATAAAAAGTTTTAAGTTCAAACAAATATTTGAATATCAATTTGCTTCTAAACCTAACTCATTTCATCCCTAAACTCCTAAACCTTCTCGAATGTTGTCCAATTTCTAAAGGTCATACTTGAAAACTTTGTCGAAACATTATGAATTTTTTACCATATTATATATGTATTATATAATGACACAATGTCAAGTGTCATAATTTTTAGGCATCAATTACATTTTCTATAATTAAAAAACCATTAACCTGCATATTGTCGGTCGAGTGTCGTAAATTAGATTTAAATATTTAGTTATATTTAGTTGTAAAAGATTACAAATGTAATCATGAACACAAATATGATTTTTCCATATTTTTTGAGTCATTATTTCATGTACATTTAGTTGAAATTGACCCACTTGGAAGTAAATCCTAGAAACATGATTAATTTATTAAAAATAGCAAACCCACTTAGAAAAATATGAAACTTTTTCATGGCCTAACTTAGGTTGCATTATGAGTGTAAAAAAAATTCAACTTCAAAACATGTTTAAAATGTGATGCAGGCTTAAATTATGATCTCACATAAAATAATGAACACAATCATTTTGCCGAGTGTTTTCACATATGGCACTCGGCAAATAGAAGGGTTTGCCGAGTTTCCGTTAGTGGCACTCGGCAAACCCTACTCTCTCACCCTACCGTTAAAACGGCATCAGAAAAATTGGTGCCCTGGCATTTTCCCACTTGTTTGCCGAGTGTCTCAGCCGTGACACTCGGCAAAGTATCATTTTTGCCGTGTGTATAAGGTTTGCCGAGTGTATATTATGGTACACTCGGCAAACTAGAGTTTGCCGAGTGCCCGAGGGAATACACTCGGCAAAGCCGCGAGCACTCGGCAAACATAGAGTTTCCGGTAGTGCTGTAGCTCTTTGCGCGCGGGTGCCTATGGTTTACGGACTATTTTTGACACTACCAAACAAATATATTCGTCGAATAGAAAAATACACTCGTAACGTTTGACACCTAGGAAAATTGAAAACAAATCAAAATCAACGGGAGTCGCGGCGTGTTTAGGTTGACAAAAAAATGTTTACCAGGTTTCCGAGTGTTTATTCAAAAGATACTCCACAAACCTGGCAACCTATCATTCTGTGTGAAAAAATGTTTCAAACTCATGTGATATTTGCAAATTAATTTGAACTTGAAAACTTTTCAACAGTCAAAATACAACGTAACTTATCTCACGTAAAAATTTGTATTTTTCTAGGTTAGTTTCATATTTTTAATTCATTAAACGTGTTTCTAGGATTTAAATTGAAATAGGTAAAATTTGTCAAGAGTATGGAATAATAAACCAAAATTTATAGAAAAAATCATATTCATGTTTTTTAGTCCATTAATAGACCTTGTCCACTAAATTGTAAAAAGTATTGAAAATTTTAGGTTGTCACACTTGATCGGAAACATGGAGCTTAATGGTTTTTTAATTCTACAAAAATAAAATAATATCCAAAAACATGAGACTTGTCATGGTGTTATGATATAATAAAGATGTTTTGATAAAAATAAAAAAAATATTTTGAGAAAGTTGTCACGTAGGATGTTAAGAAATCAGTGATTCTGTGAAGAGGAATTAGAGTCTAGAGAAGCAATGGGTTGGATTCAAAAAAAATTGACAGTTAAATCTTCATTTTAATTTAAACAATTTTCTACGATCAAAATACAACATATCTTATCCCATGAACAAATATGAATTTGTATAGGTCAATTAGCTATTTTTAGTTAATTAATTATACTTTTAGGATTTAAATTGAAACAAATAAATTTTGAACTGCAAAGGCATGAAATAATAAACTAAATTATCTAAAAAATCACATTCATATTTTGAGTCTATTTTTAGACCTTACCTACTAAATTTGAAAATGTTTCATAAAAATTATCAAGTCAAAGAATGAAAAATATATTTTACATTTTTTTTAAAAAAGTTTTGTTGGAACAATCGCGTTAGTTCCAGCAGGTTTTTCTGTGGTGGAGTGTGATGTGGAGAATGAACCTCGAAGGGTTCTAACAGAGGGAGAAAAAGGTTTATACTGGTTCCGGCCTCTCCTAGGAGATAATAGCCCTACGTCCAGTTGTGGTGGATTTGGCATGGTATGCCCTAGTATGGAGTAATAATTCCAGGGTCTCTTGGCCCCCCTCGAGAAGGTATCCTGTTACAAGGGCTTGGCCCTGCTTTTATAGGCATGCATGCCTTAAGGAAAAGACCAAAATGCCCTCTACAAGCCCTTAGGCTCATAGGGGTAGGTAGGGAAAGAGAGCTAGCTACTGTACAAAAGTATCCTACAGCTTTACAGACGTGTCAGGCTACGCCAGGTTTTGACCAGCTAAACGACATACTGGGGGCGGAGGGGCCCCCGGTATGGCCTATATACTTAGATATTTCTTGAGCTTCGAAGTAGGGGCCGGAGCCCTTCTGGCAGAGGCTGCGAGGAGGGCTTCGAAGTGCACCCCGAAGGGGGGCTTCGAAGCATGCTCCGAGCAAAGCTCCGAACAAGGCTCCGAACAAGTCTTCAAACTGGGGTCTCGGAGCCTTGACCTCGAACAGGGCTCCGAACTGGGGTCTCGGAGCCTTTGCCTCGAACAGTCTTGACAGGGTAGTTCTCTGTTTAACATCAGTTGCTTCTAGGCTAGATACCTTTAGACTTAGGCTATCTGTTCATTTTCTGCTGCTTAGTATTTTGAGGTGCATTGGGTGTTGGGAACAGGCCATATATTCGAAAGAATTTTTAAGGCGCCTATTCACCCTCCTCTGGTCGCTACTTTCGGTCCTACACAGGGTTCGGCCATTGGGGGACGAACTCACTCTGCATGGGGCTTGGCCACTAGGGTCCGAAGCCGCTGCACGGGGGGTTCGGCCACTGTGGTCTGAAGCTACCATAGGGAGTGTTCGGCCACTATGGCTCGAAGTCACTATGCGGATGGCTTGGCCGCTGTGGTCCGAAGCCGTCGCGCGGAGGGCTCGGCCACTATGGTCCGAAGCCGTCGTGCAGAGGGCTCGGCCACTGTGGTCCAAAGACGCCCTCCGAACGCCTTGGCCCCTTTGGCTGACTTAGCCTTTTGGCGCGGGGGCCTGTTTCCTTGGCTTTTTGTTGGTGTTTGTTTAACAACATTTGATAAGTTACCTTCGGCTTCTTGTGAGCCATAGCCGGGGATGTGGTAACATTCCGCTTTCATACTCCCACTTCGGGATTTTTAGGTATGAGTGTGCGTGTGCACAGTTCTCCAACAATCACTGCCTTCCCTTTAGTGGACTCAGCCTGTTCTGGCCGAACCAACACTCTCCTCTCATCGAGATCGACGGTGTTGATGGGGAAGGGGTCTTTGTATAGCTTCATCTTTGGATTATGGTCTATCTTCAATCATCCTTCTTCTATGGCCGATTGAACCTGTCGTTGAAAAACATTGTAGTCATTAGTATGATGTGAATGCGAATCATGCCACTTACGGTATGGGTGTTTCTTTAACTCGTCGGCAGATGGGATGACTTGGCCTTTAGGCAATATGAGAAGCTCGTTCTTCAAGAGGAAATCAAATATTTTATCACACTTAGCTATATCAAACGAGTATTTGATCTCGCTAGGCCGATTCTTGGCGGGAGACGGCCGTAACTCGGAGCAAGTAACATGCTTACCCTTAGCGTTCCAAACCCATTCGGCCGCGTACATGTCGGCAAAATCCTCTTCCTCTTCTGATTCCTCCTTGTCGGAGTGTTCCATGACGTGGATTTCAGCTCTAGGCTTGTTAAATGTCTTAATAAACCTTTTATCTTTAGCTCGGCCTTCCTGGACCAGAGCCTGTTGCAAGACTTGGTTAACTTCTAAAAAGTGTTGGTTGTATAGTTTTTCCTTAATCTCAGAACGCAACCCGCTAAAAGCTAGATCCACCAAATCCCTCTCTGAAATATTAAGACTAAAACATCGGTTTCTGGTATCCCTAAAACGCTTGATATACTCTGAGACGTTCTCGCTAGATTTTTGTCTAACCGACGTCAAGTGTGAAAGCCTAAGTTCTGTTTCACCCGTGTAAAAGTAGTCATGGAATTTTTGTTCTAATTCAGCCCACGTTTGGATGGAGTTCGACGAGAGTGCCGAAAACCAAGTGAAAGTGGCGTCGGATAGTGTGAGAGAAAATAGTCTAAGCTTTAAAGCGTCCGACCCACTAGCTTCTCCACACTATACTAAAAATTGACTAACATGCTCTAGTGTGGTTTTGTTACCCTCACCGTCGAACTTCGTGAATTCTAGGACTCTATAGCCGCGCGGGTAAGGTATTGTATCAAAATGATCAGGGTACGGCTTCCGGTAAACCCTAGCTCGACCCCTTGGTACGAAGCCGGTGCACTCCCTAAACAGTGCGCAGATCCGCTCCTCTATGTCATCCTGACCCGCTGCTTGCGCACATCTCTCATGCAGGGGCGTGACACGCGGTGGGTTGTCGGCGTGTCGGCCATGGGCCTCCTCCTCATGCGCTAGCTGCACAACGTGTTCGGGTCTACGCACTTGTGCATGTGGTGCGGGCTGTGTGGGCAAAACTGTCGCCGGTGTAAGTGGAAGAGACGCATAGTGAGCAGCGTTGGCTTGGTTGTAAGCATAACGACTTGTCTTGGCCATGGGCATCAAGGCCGGAGACGTAATGGTTTTGCCAGTACTACCGTTAGTTCTGCTATAAATGTGACTTATCGGAGGTATGTCTAATGCCCAGATTTAATAAAACCTGGACTTTATTGAATTTCCAAAGAAAAATAATAAATACAAGATGTTCCTCCCACGACATCATCTTACGACATACAAAATATAGCTCGTAGGCTATTTTATTACACTGAATAAATAAAAGAAAATCCTGACGATGAACACCTTGCTTCAGGACTCGCTTCCTTGACTGGGACAGCTACTCCAAGTCTTCATCTTCATAGGACTTAGAATCTAAAATATTTAGTCAACGGTGGTGAGTACAATCATACTCAGCAAGCCACCGGATGCAAGTATAATGCAAAGTAATAACAAGGAAGGTAGTGGCTACTTTTGCGTAAAAGCATATTTGTAAAGCATATAATGTAAGCAGGTTATTAGTACGGAAAATTAAACATGTGTAATGCATCATCTTCTACCTCGAGGGGTACAGTCAGCCCGCCCTCGCTCAATAGTCCTTACATGCCATGAATCACACGATCATTCAAACAATAGTAAACTAACTACGAGAAGTCACACAACTCGCCCTTGACCATGGGCACGACTTTTTAAAAAGATTATACTCTGATCAGAGGTGTACTACTGTACCCACAAGGCATGCACTCATCTACGCACACCAAAGTGTACGAGATGACCCATACCACGGGAACTCGTGCCAAAATCTTCAGCATGGAACGCACCAATTCGATAACACCCTCTTATAGGCTATCTGTTCATTTTCTGCTGCTTAGTATTTTGAGGTGCGTTGGGTGTTGGGAACAGGCCATATATTCGAAAGAATTTTTAAGGCGCCCATTCACCCCCCTCTGGTCGCTACTTTCTGTCCTACAAGTGGTATCAGAGCTTGGTTAGGGTTTTTTCCATACCTTAACCGGTTCTAAACCCCAGTAGTGATCATGACTTCTCCTGGCAAGGTCCCATCCTTGGAAGCCTATGGCTATAACTATTGGAAGACTCGCATGCGAGCCTATCTCATGAGCCAGGGTTCAGACATTTGGGACATTTGCGTTCACACCACGTTTGTCATATTGCCAGTCGTTGAGCATGGTACTGCTGGTATCATTGCTCAGCATCTGAGCAACAGTAAGGCTGTGAACATTCTTTTCTCTGGTTTAGGTTCCACTGAGTTTGAGCGTGTGAGCCATCTCTCCACTGCGAGAGAGATTTGGGCTACCCTCAAGGCACACCATGAGGGAACAGCACAGGTCAAGGCTTGGCTCTATCAGACCTACCGGCGTGAATATGAGAATTTCACACAGAAGCTGGGTGAATCTGTTGAGGCGTTGTTTGGTCGTTTTCAATCGATCATAAACAAGCTTCGGGACAACAAGGCTGAGGGTGCTCAGTTAGTCTCAGATCATGAGCATGCGCTCAAGGTTCTCCATACCTTGGATCCAAAGATCTGGGAAATCAAGGTATCTTCTATCATTGAGAGTACTTCTTATGATACCTTGACCATTTCTGAGTTGTTTAGCAAGCTGAAGGCTACTGAGGTTGATCTCCAGCTGAGATCAAATCTCACTGGTTCTGGATCAAAATCTCTGGCCCTTGCTACACCTTCTGTTGATCCTTCTTCTGTGAGCTGTGCTGGGTTCTCTTTGATGTCTATCACTGAGGACCAGCTTGAGTTGTTGGGAGATGATGATTTGTGTCTTTTTAACAACCAGGTGCGTCGTGTCTATGACAAAAGATTGCTTAAGAGACACGGCACAAAATCCGGGTGCTTTGAGTGTGGTGATTCAGGACACTTCATCGCCGTCTGCCCCAAGCGCAATGGACACAAGAAGGGCACCGGTGGTGGCTTCCACGACTCCGGCAAGCACGACAGCTCTTCCTTCAACAAGGGCAAGCTGAAGACCAGATTCTTCAAGAAGACCCTGAAGGACTACTGGCGAGAGAACAAGAAGCGCGACAAGGCCTTCTTCGCCGAAATGGAGAAGAGCTACTCCAAGCGGTCCACGTCTTCTTCCTCTTCATCGAGCTCAAGCGATGAGGAGATCGCCATCAAGAAGGGGAAGGACAAGGACGATCCGGCGGGCCTCTGCTTCATGGCTTTCGGAGACAAGCCGAAGAGCCGCTCACACCAGCGCCGAAGATCCCGTAAGAGCTTCTGTTCAATGGCTCTTGGGGATAAGGAAGAAAAGATCTCCTCCGACGACTCCGACGATGATGACAACGAAAAGGTATCATCCTATGAGCGCGAAATCGTTGATTTACTTGAGAGCAATCGTCAGGAGTTGAAATATCGGGAAAAACTGCTTAGGGGGGCTAAGAAGAGGATAGATGAGTTAGAGAGTGAGATTGCCGTGGCCAACGGTAGAATTGAGAGTCTATCTTCTTCCCCTTGCTTGGGTGATAGCAGTGAGTGCCCAAAGTGTGAGGTGCTTCTGTGTGACCTGTCGACTCTGAAGTCCAGGTACACAGAAAGGGTTGATGAGAGGGACGCTTTGGCCACTGAGCTTGAAAGCGCTCAGCTAGAGCTAAAAGATGCTCAAGCCACTGTCGTCGCACCCTGTGCTGATTGCCCATCTCATCTAGCTGTCTTAGCTGAGCTGAAAGCCAAGGGCGATGAGCATTTAGGGGATTTGGAGAGAGTGAGAGCTGAGCTAGCACAAACTAGGCCAAAGCTTGAGACACTGTCAGTTCCACCCACTGTTTGTGAGAACTATTTGTCTCTTAGAATGGAATTGATCAAGCTGAAAGCCGAAAAGTCTGTCCAAGTGGAGAGTGAGTGTGAGACCTGCTTGTCTCAGGTGGAGGTTCTAGCTTCCTTGAGAGAGGAGCTAGCTGATTCTCAGAATGAGAACTTTTACCTCCGTTCTATCCTGAGTTGGATCAGTGCCAGAGAGCCTCAGCTCGGCATGATGATCCAGCAGTTCAAGAGGCAGGATGGGTTTGGAGTAAGTTATACCTACACCAAGGCTGACTTTGAGAGTGCCATTAGCCGGGCAGTGGAGTGGAGTAAAATGACTCCAGAGCAGAGGTATCCCAAGACTCACTCCACTGAGTCTTCCCAAGCTTGTCAGCCCAAGGATGGAGTGATCCATGAACCACCTAAAGCTCCACCCAAGAAACCTATCTGGGTTCCAAAGCCCAAACACCTCCACACTCCTCTAGACTCTCTTCCTGGACCCTCTCAGCCCAAGAAGACAACACCAAATACCACTAAGACCAAGAGTCCCAAGCCTCAACCACACCCCAAGAAGCCCACCTATCATTGTGAGTACTGTCAGAGAGACGAGCATCTTGCGGAGTTTTGCTTCAGGAGGAAGCGGGTTGAGAGAGCAGAGAGGGCTTATGGTGGTCAGGAGCAGTTCTACCAGCAGGGTGGTAGACTGCGTGTTCCTCGACGCGGGAGAGGCTGGAGGCCAGGCCGCGTCGTGTAGGTGGTGGTAGAGGATACGGCTTTGTTGTCCGTGCTCCAGTTGGTGGTGGTCGTTCCGGCAGAGCTCTAGGTCGTTTTGGCTACGGTCCTGGACCTCGTGGCCGAGACTTTAGGCAGAACCGAGGACCGCGCTTTGAGTCGCGTTTTGGTCCAAATTCTTTTGATGGTTTTCGCTTTCCGTCTTTTGAGCAGATGGCTCGACACTAGTTTAGCTCCTTTGCTAAATCTGGTGCCGGACCATTTGCTCCTACTTACAACCACTGATTGTGCACGATCGGGGACTGGAGGATGTTTGGATCATGGACTCAGGATGTTCTCGTCACATGACGGGACATCGCAGATGGTTCTCCAGTCTCAATCCCCCGAGCTCCAAAGAGTACATCACATTCGGGAACAGTGGTCAAGGGAAAGTAAGTGGCATTGGCTCAATTCACATTTCAGATCATTTCTCTTTAAAGAATGTTGCTTTGGTTAAAAATTTGAACTTCAATTTGATTTCTGTTTCGCAACTTCTTGAGGATGGGTTGGAAGTGCGTTTTAAGAATGACAACTCTTCTGTGGTTGATTCTAGAGGGTCTTTGATTTGCTAGATTTTACCATTCGGTAAAGTTTTTCGAATTGACTTCTCTAGTTCTTTTGGCCCTTCTCGCTGTTTGATTGCTGGATCCTCCTCTGAGCTCTGGTAGGTTCAGTCGGTGGGAAGTGGTACGCGTTTGTCATTGTTGACGACTTTTCTCGATTTTCGTGGTGTTGGGGGAGATAATCCCGACGGATGAAGGGAGCCCACAACCAGGGGGGTCCGAAGCCTGGCGCCGGAGGAGCCAGGGCCTGCGGGCGACAAAGCCGGAGGCCACCCTCCGGGAGAGGATGCTGGAGGCCACCCTCCAGGAGGGGGATGCCGGAGGCCACCCTCTAGGAGAAGGATGCCGGAGGCCACCCTCCGAGAGAAGGATGCTGGAGGCCACCCTCGGGGAGAAGGATGCCGGAGGCCACCCTCCGGGAGAGGAATGCTGGAGTCCATCCCTCGGCCCGTGGCAATGAATCCGGAGGGAGTGTTGGCGAGAAAAGGAAGGACAAGTATACGAGGAGCTAGTATCACGATCCTCTGAGCCGTGTCGGGTGGCGCAGGCAGCGCCTGACATGGCTGATACGCTGTCAGAGTCGAATCTTCTTGTCTGTACTGCGTATAGTCCGTTTTGTCTGTACTACCGACCGACGCCTGACCATGTAGCCGTTGGTGGTCCAGGGGCGTTCGGTCCTCTAGACGGGGCGCCCTATAAATACCCCCCAACTACAGTTGTAACGACACACGCTCGAGGAGCACTGAATACACTGTGTCCCTACATTCCCACTAAAACCTGCTGGTCCGATCCGTCGTTCCAACAGTTGGCGCCGTCCGTGGGGAGCTTAGTTCAAGAAGCTAGTGTCCTCTACATCCACTCACCAAAGCATGTCGGGTCGAAAGGGGGCAAGCACGGTTCCCTTGCGCCGGTCGGCCCGCACCGCCAGGATCGAGCCTACTCCGGTCCCCGACCCCAGTCCTCCGGCCCCCGCTGTTGCCCCCATCGGGGCGCCCTCCCTGGAGCCAACCCAAGTGCCGGAAGGAACACCCGAGGCCCCGGGCCCTGTTGGCGTACCTGAGCCAGCCTCCGTCAACCTGGCAGGATTGCCGGAGGGGCCGCCAGAGCGGCGTCCTCCGAGCGTGATGGGGGATTGGTCCCGATCTTCCGCTAGGTAAGGGATAAACTTGGGTTGGTGGAGAATCTCGACGTTGGCGATCCAAGGCTCCGGTCCGGCGGATCAAAACCTCGCAATCGTTACACCACTGTCTCCGTTGGTTATCAACCACGCAGAACGCGATTGACCTCGCCACGAAGGCTAATTCCTGCAAGCGAACCCAAGAACACAAGCAAGAACAGGAAGGATACAAATCGAATGCCAAATCACAGACAAACGAAGATAAGTTGAGGTTTCACAAACGCCAATGCGGCAGCCAATCGGTCCGGCGCAAGAGGCGGGATCTAAACACAACAGTGTAGATGCAACAAAGCAAAACCTAACCCTAGAAGTGGCTGGCGTGAGAATATATAGGGCGGCGGCCAGGGGAAGGGGAACAGACTTGGGCTGTGGGCTAGAAGACGTACAGACTCAGATTATGGCCAACACGGCCCAGTTCTGTCACGCAGGACTGTTTTAAATACATAGGTCGACTCGAGACTCCAAATGATGTGAAACCAACGGAAAAAGATCCGTCTTATCCTCAGCTTTCCAAAAAGTCCAAGAACGCGCCAATCGGACTTCGTATGAGGAAGTTATGCCCATTTTGGTGAATGGTGGTCGATGTAGTCCGAACCAGCGAATTCTTGACATCAAATCATCCGTGCGGCTCCGTCTTCAACTCCCACTCTCCTATTCCATCTCCCATGTTCCTAAGCAACAAAATATCACTAGTATTCAGTAGCATCCCATCCAAACAATTATAATCAAAGTTGCTAAGGAACGAATTAACCTCATGGTTCAAGCGACGGGCACGGGCGCGTGTGATTGGTCCTTGTAGTTGAATTGTAGGTAGAGGCTCCATGTGTGTATCATGTGAAGTGATGTCCTCATCATCCTCCCCCTCTTGAATCGGAGTCGTCCTCGACTCAAGCTCATCATCATCTCCCAAATAGGGCTTTAAATCTGAAATGTTAAATGTGGGACTAACCCCAAAAGCTGCAGGCAACTCAAGCTTATATGCATTGTCATTTATCTTCTCAAGCACACGGAAAGGACCATCAGCACGGGGCATCAATTTAGACTTTCGTAAATCAGGAAAACGATCCTTGCGCAAGTGCAACCAAACAAGATCACCTGGTTCAAATGTTATCTCTTTTCTACCCTTACTACCATAAGCACGATATTTCTCATTCATTTTCTCTATGTTTGCTTTAGTAGTTTCATGCATCTTAAGTAATAATTCAGCACGTGTAGTAGCATCAAAATTCAAGTTTTCAGATGGTGGTAATGGCAGCAAATCAATAGGAGCACGCGGATTAAAGCCATAGACCACTTGAAACGGACTTACCTTAGTAGTGGAGTGTACTGACCTATTATATGCAAACTCAATATGAGGTAGACACTCTTCCCAGAGCTTCAAGTTGGTCTTCAAAACAGCCCTCAACATGGTGGACAATGTGCGGTTGACGACCTCCGTTTGTCCATCCGTTTGGGGGTGACAAGTAGTAGAAAACAGCAGCTTCGTCCCCAACTTATGCCACAACGTCCTCCAAAAATGACTTAAGAATTTGGCATCACGATCTGAAACGATGGTATTGGGAACTCCATGCAAGCGTACGACCTCTCTGAAAAACAAATCAGCAACATTTGTAGCATCGTCGCTCTTGTGACAAGGTATAAAATGCGCCATTTTAGAGAAACGATCTACCACCACAAAAATACTATCTCTCCCCCTCCTAGTTCTAGGTAATCCTAACACAAAATCCATAGAAATATCCTTCCAAGGTACACTAGGAACGGGCAGAGGCATATAAAGACCATGTGGGTTTAGTCGGGACTTAGCTTTATTGCAAGTAGTGCATCGTGCCACATAGCGCTCAACATCTCGTCTCATCTTAGGCCAATAGAAGTGTGTGGACAGCACATCTTCAGTTTTCTTTGATCCAAAATGACCCATCAAACCACCACCATGTGCTTCCTGCAATAACAACAAGCGAAGAGAGCTAGCCGGCACACATAACTTGTTAGCACGAAAAAGATATCCATTATTCAGTACATATTTGTTCCAAGCACGGTCATCGGTACAATTTGCAAAAGCATCTTTGAAGTCCAAATCAGTAGCATACATGTCCTTCAATGTTTCTAAACCAAAGATCTTATAATCAAGTTGAGAAAGCAAAGTATAACGTCTAGATAAAGCATCGGCAATCACATTATCTTTCCCTTTCTTATGCTTAATGATATATGGAAAAGTCTCAATAAATTCTACCCATTTAGCATGTCGTTTATTCAGATTTGCTTGACTACGTATATGCTTCAATGCTTCATGATCGGAATGAATAATAAACTCTTTAGGCAAAAGGTAATGTTGCCAAGTTTCAAGCACACGCACTAAGGCATATAATTCCTTATCATAGGTAGAATAATTCAACTGTGGGCCATGTAATTTCTCACTAAAATAGGCCACGGGTTTACCTCCTTGCAGCAGCACACCTCCTAATCCAAACCCACTAGCATCACATTCTAACTCGAAAGGCTTACTGAAGTCGGGTAGCTGAAGTAGAGGTGCATGTGTAAGACGATCTTTGAGTGTGGCAAAAGCTTGTTCATGTGCTGGCTCCCACGCAAAAGTAATTCCCTTCTTGGTCAACTCATGCAAAGGACCGGCTATGGTGCTGAAATCTTTCACAAAACGCCGGTAGAAACCTGCAAGACCAAGAAAACTACGTACCTGTGTGATAGTTTGGGGTTGCGGCCAGCTGTTGATTGCTTCTACCTTTGCCGCGTCGACCTCAATACCCTGTGAAGTGACAACATAGCCAAGAAACACAACTCGATCCGTGCAAAACGTGCACTTCTCAAGGTTACCAAACATTCTAGCTTCACGGAGGGCAACAAAAACAGCATGTAGGTGTTCAACATGTTCAGTGAGAGACTTGCTATAAACCAAGATATCATCAAAGTATACAACCACAAAGCGTCCTATAAAGTGCCGTAGGACTTCATTCATCAAGCGCATGAAGGTACTAGGTGCATTAGTAAGTCCAAAAGGCATGACAAGCCACTCATATAATCCAAACTTTGTTTTAAAAGCAGTTTTCCATTCATCACCTAGTTTCATGCGAATTTGGTGGTAGCCACTACGGAGATCGATCTTAGAAAAGATAATGGCACCACTAAGCTCATCAAGCATGTCATCCAATCTAGGAATAGGGTGTCGATATCGAATGGTGATATTATTAATAGCACGACAATCAACACACATGCGCCAACTACCATCTTTCTTAGGTACCAAAAGAACGGGTACTGCACAAGGACTAAGGCTTTCACGGACGTACCCACGATCAAGAAGGTCCTGTACTTGGCGCTCAATTTCTTTTGTCTCCTCCGGATTGGTGCGGTACGCTGCACGATTAGGAAGAGACGCCCCCGGGACCAAATCAATTTGGTGCTCGATGCCGCGTATCGGTGGCAGCCCGGGTGGTATCTCAGCAGGAAAAACATCTTTAAACTCCTGCAAAAGGTCAGTGACTGCAACAGGAACAGAGCTAGGAATGTTCGCAAGTGAAAACAACACGTTTGTGCAAATCAAACCGTATAGCAAAGGAGTATCATCACAAATTTCAGCAAGGTCAGTTTTAGTTGCAAGCATGACACGCCCTTTCAGATTTATAACTTGTGATGAAGAAGGAGAAGCAATTTTATCTTTCTGTTGCCTCAAAAGCGTCTTAGCTACTTGCTGATTTTCAGAAGGTTGTTTGCTCTTTTGTGCATCCCTAGCATGTTTTTCTTGTTCAAATTTTACAATTTCAGCAGGAGTCATAGGAAGCAATGTAACTTTCTTTCCTTTATACATAAATGTGTACGTATTGCTCCTACCATGGTGTGTAGCATCAGTATCATACTCCCAAGGTCTACCAAGTAACAGAGAACATGCTTGCATTGGTACTACATCAAAATCAGCAGCTCCGACGTATGTACCAATGGAAAATTTGATGTGAGCAGTTTGTGTTACCTTGACCTTACCACTATTGTTGAACCATTGCACATGGTAAGGGTGTGGATGCGCGCGTGTGGGAAGTTGAAGCTTCGTTACCATGTCGTGGCTCACCAAATTGTTGCAACTACCGCTGTCGATGATGACACGTACACGACGGTTATTGACGCCGAAGAAGGTCTGAAACAGATTGTTCCGTTGTGCCCTGTCGTCCTGCTCCATGTGAGTGCTCAAGACGCGTTGTACAATAAGTGCTTCAAGGTCGGCAGTGGCATCCGACGCAAGAACATCGTCATCGTCGAATGTATCATCATCTCCTGCAATGTTAGCAGCAAGTGCATATTCATCTTCAACATCACTAGCACTTACATAGCCACCGTCTTCCGTAGCAATATAAGCCCGCTGACTAGGGCAGTCTTTCATAACGTGTCCAAGTCCTTTGCATCTGTGACACTGGATCGCTGCAGAACGTGCAGTAGAGGATGCCGAGGAGGTGGGCTTGGCTGGCGCCTTGGTTGCTGCAGTCTTGGAACTCTCAACCTGGGCTGTAGATGTAGAGGGTGCTGATGTAGCCGCCGGTCGAGAAGGGGGTGTGGGTGGTCGTTGCTGCTGCCCACTTGAGCGTGAAGTAGCACCACCAATGTTGGTCCTCATGCTGCGTTGTGGTTGTTGGCGACCCTGCAATTCTTTTTCTGCAAGCATAGCAAGGTGGAAAAGACGAGTGATAGTATTGTATTCTTTATAATCAATGATATACTGAATTTCACGTCTTAAACCACCATAAAAACGGGCCATTTTATCCTCATTGTCCTCCTCAATTTCAGCACGCATGCAACCTATTTGCAATTCCTGATAATACTCCTCTACCGATTTATTTCCTTGGTTTAGGCGCTGCAATTTCTTTCTCAAATCACGTTTATATGAAGGAGGGACCCATCTACCACGCATTTGCCGTTTTAACATATCCCAAGTTTGTGGTTCATTTCCAACCTGAACTATTTCAGTCCACCAAAGAAGAGCATATCCAGTGAAGTCACTAGTAGCTAAACGCACGCGGTGGATAGCAGGAACCATGTGAGCATTAAATTTTTGTTCGACTGACATCTCCCAATCTAAATATGCATCTGGATCATAGGTGCCAGCAAAAGGAGGTACTGAAAATTTTACCTTAGAGTAGGGATCATTGTTCCTGTGGTTGTCATTGTTACCTCGTGGAGGGCGGTTGCGGTGGCCGCCCATACCTTGACGGTTGAACTGAAAGCGATGACGTGCAGCCTCGTCAGGGTCAATGGCATTGTTTCCGGCGTAGGATAGGTCGTCTTCATCTTCAATATGATCGTCTTCCTCTTCAACATGTTCATCGTTGGCTCGTGCAGCAGGCAATCGTGTTTCCAAGGCAGTCATCCGGTCTACTAGGTCAGCCACAGTACGTGCGAGACGTTCAATGGAATGTTGTGTCTGCCGCTGAGACTCTAGTAGAGCACGCCGCGAGACACAGTCATTAAAATCAGATGGAGGAGTGCCGCTGTTATCTGCCATGTTAGTGAAAAGATAAAACAACAAAGAATAATCCTATGTAAAACAGCTAGGTGGGGTGCTGGATGTGTGGTGGAAGCAATTCGTCAAGCACCTTACCCACGCTTGCAAGTGTTCTTACCACGCCGCAGTGAGGTCACCGGCCTACAGGTGATGAACCAAGTGGAGGTGGTGTACAATTGCAAGAAATGATCCTGTCCTGACCAAGAGAAATGTGTAGCTTGGAAGGCAAGTGAGTAGCAAGGATTAGCGATAATAATAACAGTTAACCAAGTTCAATAAGTATTCCCTAGTACTCGTCAAAGTTGCTGGCCTTAGTGCTCCCAAGGTGAAAATTCAAGCAATAGGGAAACTATGTGCCCAAAACTCAAATGGAAGCAAAAACAGGCCAAAATCAGCTCTCTATAGATCGGACAAGGGATTGGACAAGAGATCGGACAAGTGATCGGACAAGGGTATGTGCAATTTTTTTTTTTGTTTCTCTTTTTTTTTTTTTTGCTGCTGTTCGGATCGGACAAGAGTTCGGACAAGAGTTCGGACAAGAGATCGGACAAGCAACAAACAGCCAAAGACTGCCTCAGATTGGACAAGAGTTCGGACAAGAGTTTGGACAAGAGTTCGGACAAGCAAAATAACAGGATTGTTTCTCTTTTTTTTTTATATTTTTTTTTTCTTCTTTTTTTTTTCACTCTATTTTTTTTTGAAACAAGGATGACCAGAGGAGTAACCACAAAAATTGGCACCTACAACTAAGGTGGGATGTGGCTCACAAAATTCAAACAAGTTTGCTGTCCGGCGAGCAAAAACTTTCTCCAATTTTTTTCTCTATCTTCCCGATTTTTTTTTGGCGATTTTGGTGAGGGCTAACCGACCTTTGTGGTTAGGGGACCCTCCAAATTGGGTCAGGAACACGCTCAAAAATTTCAGATTTTTCTGCCAAACGAGCGCAAAGTTATGCCTGTTTTACTTAAGGGGGGTCACAAAGAGACTGGATGTGGAAAACAAAAATAGGGTTGCGGAAGGGGGTTTTTCGGTGGGGAATTTTATCTGAGACACAAGAACAACTACTACTCAAACGACACAGAGGGATGACTAAACCAGCAACAAGACTCGACCAAGAACACGAACTCAACAAAGTTAAAACTGAAATTAAAATCGCAAGGCACAAAGGGGTTCTCGGTGGGGAATTTTTTTTTTGGTGCGGTTTTCTGGACTCTGGGTAAAAACAAAAGTAGATCGAGATTACCTAACGGGAAATCTGAGCTCTGATACCAGATGATGGGGGATTGGTCCCGATCTTCCGCTAGGTAAGGGATAAACTTGGGTTGGTGGAGAATCTCGACGTTGGCGATCCAAGGCTCCGGTCCGGCGGATCAAAACCTCGCAATCGTTACACCACTGTCTCCGTTGGTTATCAACCACGCAGAACGCGATTGACCTCGCCACGAAGGCTAATTCCTGCAAGCGAACCCAAGAACACAAGCAAGAACAGGAAGGATACAAATCGAATGCCAAATCACAGACAAACGAAGATAAGTTGAGGTTTCACAAACGCCAATGCGGCAGCCAATCGGTCCGGCGCAAGAGGCGGGATCTAAACACAACAGTGTAGATGCAACAAAGCAAAACCTAACCCTAGAAGTGGCTGGCGTGAGAATATATAGGGCGGCGGCCAGGGGAAGGGGAACAGACTTGGGCTGTGGGCTAGAAGACGTACAGACTCAGATTATGGCCAACACGGCCCAGTTCTGTCACGCAGGACTGTTTTAAATACATAGGTCGACTCGAGACTCCAAATGATGTGAAACCAACGGAAAAAGATCCGTCTTATCCTCAGCTTTCCAAAAAGTCCAAGAACGCGCCAATCGGACTTCGTATGAGGAAGTTATGCCCATTTTGGTGAATGGTGGTCGATGTAGTCCGAACCAGCGAATTCTTGACATCAAATCATCCGTGCGGCTCCGTCTTCAACTCCCACTCTCCTATTCCATCTCCCATGTTCCTAAGCAACAAAATATCACTAGTATTCAGTAGCATCCCATCCAAACAATTATAATCAAAGTTGCTAAGGAACGAATTAACCTCATGGTTCAAGCGACGGGCACGGGCGCGTGTGATTGGTCCTTGTAGTTGAATTGTAGGTAGAGGCTCCATGTGTGTATCATGTGAAGTGATGTCCTCATCAGAGCGGACCCCCGGTGGTGTCCCTTCGGACCGACTACGTCCGCTCGCGAGACCCCGATACCGCTTCAGGAGGAAGCGGGAGCCAAGTTGACGCCCTGGCCATCGAGAACGCTCGGCTGAAGGCAGAACTGGCTCTGTGGCGCCAGGAGGCGTCGCTCTGCCCTCCGGAGCCCCTCCGCGCCGCAAAAGCTGTGGCCGTGGCGCTGAGCGATGACGAGGATCTGGCGGAGGAAGAAAATGCGTCCTACGACGAGGAGTCCCCCTACACCCGGACATCCAGAGGGTGCGCTTCAGTTCCAAGTTTCGCGCCGCCAAGCTTCCCAAGTACTCCAGGGATTCCAACCCCGGGGAGTTCTCCCGCTCGTATGCTCTGGCGATAGAAGCGTCCGGAGGAAGCAGAGACACCATGGCTAAATGCTTCCCCCTAGCGCTCAAAGGGATCGCACTCCGATGGTTCTGGTCGCTCTGACCTGGGACCATCCATACCTGGGACCAGCTGAGGAAAAAATTCATCAACAATTTCCAGGGGACCTTCGTGGCCCCAATGTCCACCGGGAGCCTCTTCCAAGTAAAACACCAGCCCGGAGAGACTTTGCGGTTGTACTCCCAGCGCTTCGCACACACCAAGGCCCAGATCAAGGGGCTCTCGGCTTCCTCGGTCATCGACGCTGCCCGGGAAGGTGTCACCCACCCAGGCCTCCTCGACAAGCTCCACCGAAAACCTATCACCTCGGTGGCGCAACTTATGACGTATTTCGAGGAATACGCTCGGTCCGAAGAGGGCCAAATGCGTCGGCAGGCAATGATAG
>JAAALK010000287.1:56394347-56478600 GCA_019279435.1 Zizania palustris | reverse complement strand
TCCCCAACAGGCGCAAAACTGACA
Source organism: Zizania palustris (assembly GCA_019279435.1). Lineage (NCBI taxonomy): Eukaryota > Viridiplantae > Streptophyta > Magnoliopsida > Poales > Poaceae > Zizania > Zizania palustris. The sequence continues at coordinate 56,478,576 of JAAALK010000287.1, read as the reverse complement.
ACCGTCGATCTTGTATCCGACTGTGCAGAAGAGAAGCCATAGTCGCTATGAAAGCTTAGCTTCCGGATAAGTCATCTGTAACTCTAGGCCCACAGTCAGTCAGTCGTGTCTGTAAAAATACCTAAGGGCAGTAGAGTCTTTTCCTTTATTCTTGCGTCTGTAAAAACCCTAAGGGGTAGGTGGAATGTTCCTAGTGTTGGGAGCCTATAAATAGGACCCCAATCCCTAGGGTTTGGACTACCCTTTTGGCTGAAATCAATACTACTCCTTTGGGTCACTTTTTGTCTCTTGCTATTTTTCTCTCTTCTCCTCTCCTGTTCATGCGTGCACCGCCAGGCAACTAGCTTTTGTTCTTCCTGAGATTCACTTGGTTCTTTGCTGTCTGGAAGAATTATTTTGGCTGTTTTTGCTTGTGCGAAGCATTTATGTGTGCAGCATTTCATTCACTGTTGTTGTTGTGTAGTTGCGGTTGATTTATTCAGAACAGAAGCTTCTCTGTTGCTTGTGTTCATCACGCAAGTAGTACTAGTTCTTGCTGTTGCAAGTAGTACTACTGCACTGTAGCAACAGTACTCTGGTATCAGCTTTCTGCTTTTACTGCACAGCTTTTGATCGAAGTTGACAGGTTCTAGCAACTTTTCTGGCTGTTTTCTGGCGAAGCCCCCTTTCTGTTCGAAGCCCCTCAGCTCCGTGAGGCAGGCTTCGATCTAACCTCTTCGAAGGCTTCGTTCAATTTTCGAACTTCGGTTTTTGTCCTGTGTTGCTAAGCTTCGAAATATTTTCTGAACGGACAACATCGCATACTTCGAACGACAGTGCGAAGTTTCTCCGGCTCTAGCTGTTCGAAGTCCACACTTCGATAGGCTTCGAAGTTGGCTTCGAAGCTTGTCGTTCTGCTAGGCTTCGCGTTGTTTTCTTTGTGGCGTGTCAGCCTTCGCTTCTCTTTTCGAAGCTTTCTCTTTCGAAGGTAGAGTGTAGGCTTCGAGTTTGGTCTCTCTGTCGTGTGACAGGCTTCGCTTCTTTGTTCGAAGGTTGTTCGTCTGTTTGTTGAGTTCGAAGTTCTGTGTTCGAAGGTTTGACTTCGAAGCTATCGGTTCGAAGCTGTGTTTGAAGCTTTGTCTTCGAAGTACACACTTCGAAGCAGGCTCCGACGTGTGTCATACTTCGCTTCGAAGCATACTTCACTTCTTGCCCCTTTGTATTAGGCTAGACCAAAATACCTTCGGCATCTTCGACATGCTTCGCAACTGACCTCCGAAGCAGGCTCCGTCACCAACCTCCGAAGCAGGCTTCGACCAGCGAAGCAGTCTTCGACAATCATCTCCGAAGCAGACCTCGACGGGCGAAGCAGGCTTCGCCAAGTTCCGAACAGGAGACAAATTTGGACAGTAACTTCTCATTTCACCTTACATATACTTAGATCATTTCATTGGGAAGTTTAGGCCTGTTACACAGTGTTCATCTGCCTAGTTGCACTTCTTTAGTAGTTCTCTGTTTAACATCAGTTGCTTCTAGGTTAGATACCCTTAGACTTAGGCCTTTTGTTTATTTTCTGCTGCTTAGTCTTTTGAGGTGCGTTGGGTATTGGGAACAGGCCATTGATTCGAAAGAATTTTTTAAGGCGCCCATTCACCCCCCTCTGGTCGCTACTTTCGGTCCTACACATGCTCCGAGAAATCCATGAGGCGCTATGTGGAAGCCACCTGGCTCCACGGGCCCTCGCCGGCAAAGCTCTCCGACAAGGCGTATACTGGCCCACGATTGTTGCAGACGCCGAAGGTCTCGTCCGCACTTGCCAAGGATGCCAGTGGATGGGGCGGCGGAGCCACTGCCCCCGGTCAGCCTACGGCCCATCCCCCTGGTATGGCCGTTGGCTCGATGGGGGATGGACCTCATTGGGCCATTTCCTAGAGCGAAAGGCAATTTGCGCTTCACGGTCGTCGCCGTCGAGTACTTCTCTAAATGGGTCGAAGCTGAGCCACTGACTTCCATCACGTCCCGGAGCGTCCAGAAATTCTTCTGGCAGAATATCGTGTGCCGTTTCGGAGTACCTAGACAGCTCACATTGGACAACGGAACACAATTCGACGCTGGGGCCTTCCGGGCATTCTGCGATGAATTAGGAGTCCAGCTCTATTTCGCCGCAGTGCGGCATCCTCAGTCTAATGGAGCTGTGGAGCGCGCCAATGGGCACATACTCTCGGGCCTCAACAAGCGCATCGTGGGACTAGCCAAAGGCTTGTGGCCTGAAGAACTACCGAAGATCTTGTGGTCCATACGGACCACCCCATCCCGAGCTACCGGATTCACCCCATTCCGCCTCCTCTTCGGCGACGAAGCGATGACCCCAACGGAGCTTCGAGCCAGTTCGCTACGCGCCATAGCACCTGAAGCTGATCAGGAGCGTGCCGTCTCCCTTGATCTGGCAGAGGAAACGAGGCTCCAAGCCGTGGCCAATCTCTCCCAGTATCAAAAGGAGACGAGTGCTTGGTACGATCCCAAAGTCAAGCGCAATGAGTTCCAGCCAGGGCACCTCGTCCTTCGCGCGGTGGCCGCTCCGATGAAGCTGGGAAACAAGTGGGAAGGACCATACATCGTAACCAGTTCCGGCCGCCCCGGCTCCTACCGACTCGCTACCTTGGAAGGTGAGGAACTGAAGCATGCTTGGCATGCGGAGCACCTAAAGCATTACTTTCCATAGTCTCATAAGTGCATTCCGTCAGCAACGCCCACTTTGTATTCAAACCACGTAATAAAATCGTTAGGCAAATGTTTTTGCCTTCGTTCGGGTTCCGAGCTCTGGCTCGACGCACCCTCGCAATTGGCTTCCGAGCACCAGCTCTATGCGCCTTCGTTCGGGTTCCGAGCTCCGGCTCGATGCACCCTCACAATTGGCTTCCGAGCACCAGCTCGACGCGCCTTCGTTCGGGTTCCGAGCTCTGGCTCGACGCACCCTCGCGATTGGCTTCCGAGCACCAGCTCGACGTGCCTTCGTTCGGGTTCCGAGCTCCGGCTTGGTGCACCCTCACAATCGTCTTCCGAGCACCAGCTCGATGCGCCTTCGTTCGGGTTCCGAGCTCCGGCTCGACACACCCTCGCAATTGGCTTCCGAGCACCAGCTCGACGCGCCTTCGTTTAGGTTCCGAGCTCCGGCCCGACGCACCCTCGCAATCGGCTTCCGAGCACCAGCTCGATGCACCTTCGTTCGGGTTCCGAGCTCCGGCTCGACGCACCCTCGTAATTGGCTTCCAAGCACCAGCTCGACGCGCCTTCGTTCGGGTTCCGAGCTCCGGCTCAACGCACCCTCACAATTGGCTTCCGAGCCCCGGCTTGACGCGCCCTCACTTGCTCCCGAGCTCCAAGGTACCTTACCCTCGTTGGTACAGTATACCCATCGAGCCTTTCCTGCTAGCCAATTAGCGACCAACCGGCAAGCCGCCTACTCGCTAAGGAGGGGAGGGGGAAAGGAGCAAGGGGAAAGCCTCGATCATGTATATTGGAAAAAGCAAAAATGTAGCATACAACGTACAACGTTTGTCACGAGTCAAGAACGAAGAAGAAGGATTAACAGAAAGCTTTCAGGGCTTCGAGGATAGCCCATCGGTGTCGAAGAGCATCGCCAAGTTCGAGTACTTCGACATCACAATCACAAGAATGGACACCCTGAATGACCTCAAAGAAGGTACTCTTTATTGATATATAACCAAGTTTCTGGAACTATTATAGGGTATATAGTGCGAGGGTCCCGAGGAAGCTACACCTTCGGGTCTGGCTGGCGGGCCGAAGCCAAAGGCTTCGAAAGGGCCGGAGGACCGCCGGAGCGAAGCACTTCTTCCAGCTAGGTCCTGATCGCTTCGGGGCCCTCGGTCTGCCAGGTCGCCTTAAGCGCCCTCCAAGATTGAGTCACCGTCGGGCTCGGTGATCGAAGGTGGTCCCCTACGAAGGTGACCGGGTGTGGACCCGAAGGTGAAGGAAGAGAGAGCCCAGAAGCCTTGAGGTGTTGAAGAAGTCCGAAGGCGGCCACCCGAGCAGACACCTCACCGTAGTTCGACACGGTGAGGTGTATTTGCCGAACGGCTGCTTGGATAAACTTTACCCGGTGAACTAGGGGCTCCTGGGTGATGTCGAACGCACCGAACCTGGTGCCATAGCGCAGTAGCACCCTCCTGAGGGACACCGCTGTGTCAGCCACCGTCTTCTCCGCCTCCACGAGCGCCTCGGTTATCTCCCTGCTCTGGGCAACGAGGTCCACCTCAGCCCGCTCCAGATGAAGCACTCAGGCTCCGAGGGCCTCGACGTTAGCTGCCGCCTCTCGAAGGTTGTCAATCTCCAAGACTTGAGCCCGGAGTGCAGAAACTTCTCCTTCGAGTCGTTCCGCTTCTGCGGCTCGAGCCCGAAGCTCTTCCGCCTCAGCAGCTCGGACCCGTAGGGCGTCGACTTCCGCCTCCAGTTCGTCCGCTCGAGCGGCCCGAGCCCGGAGCCCTTCCAGCTCCGCAACGCTGGCTTTGAGGGAGTCCATCTCCACCACCTGGGCCTCGAGCGCCTCGACCCTGGCGGCCCGGAGCCGAAGGCCTTCGATCTCCGCCACTTGCTCACAGACCAGCCGCTCGGCGGCGTCCGCTCGGGCAGCAAGCCCCGAGGAATCTGCTTCGCGGCGACGACATTCGGAGAGCAGGGAAAGCAGCGACCCCTGTGCCTGCGCGACCAACTGCGAACGAAGAAGAGGATCAGAAGGAAGAAGGGCTAGGGGTTCGTTGAAGGGCGCTCAGGAAAATACCTGGCCCGCAGTAGTCTCGATGGCCCTACCGAGCTCCAGTCCGTCCGTCAGCCCTAGCTCGTCTATCACCGGAGCCTCGCGTAGGTGCAGGTAATAGTCGTGAACTGGAGCCACCTTGGACGCGAAGTCCTCGCCGACCGAGAAGTAAGGACACAAGAGGGGCACGCTGGAGCACGCGCCCCGAGGGCTGGAGGGGGGCTGGGGTCGAACTCCTTCGTCTTCTACAGCCTCCAGAGAGGCCCCTTCGGAGGCTCCGGACTCTGCTCTGCCCCGCGGCCCCACGGCCCTCGTTGTGTTGGCAGGGGCTCCGGACCTCGCATCCGCAGCGTCCTCGGGAGGTGGAGCAGTTGGATTGACGCCCTGGACGGACGTGCCTGCGCGAAGCAAACAGGGGCTGAAGCGAGAAGGCCCGACGCTTTGGGAGGAAGGGTTCGGCAAGTTAGTATACCTTCGTTCGCGACCTCGGCGAGGTCCCCTGAAAGCTGGGCACGCCCCAAAGGGTTCGGGCGATAGAACAAGTTGTCTATCGAATTCACCGGGGAGCCCGCCGCCGCCGCAGCGAGCTCGGCTTCCACGTCGGTGCTCCCCTCGATGACGCCGAGCGGGTCGGCTAGCCCTCCTCTGTCCAGGCTCTGTCTCCCTGCTCCCCTAGGAGCTGGCGGAGACCCCCTCCGAAGCCGGCTCGCGCGGAGGAGAAGTCCTGGGGGGCGGAGTAGCTTCGGTGGCTGGCGCCTCCCGCTCGGTCCCCGGCACGGACGTCGCAGGGTCCGGATGAGGGAGGGCGTCTCCAGCCCTTCCGGCGCCCAGCCGGGCCGATCGAGTCAGGTTCGGAGCTATCGGAGGGTCCTCGGACTCTGATCGGGCCCCGTCGCTGGAGCACCCCCACTCGGAGTGGGAGGCGGAGGAAGGGCTCGGGGAAAGCCGCTTCGGGCCCTTCACCACCTTTTTCTTCTTGGAAGGGCGCCGGGGGGAAAGGCCACCGTCGGGATCAGCCACCTTCCTTTTCGAGATGGCTCGGAGGGCCTCCCCCTCCGGGAGAGGTGGAGGCGAGAGCTCAAGTGCCCCCACACTCTGTTGAAACGCTCCCAGGAGCCCACCAACTCCAGCCACCGGGTGCATTCGGCCAAAGTAGGGACTCCAAGGATCCGCTCCGTTATGCGGGCCACCTCCTCGGGGGTCCGGGCGACAAGCGACCCTGTATTCGAAGATCAGGACCGGAGTATGTTTCGAAGCACGGAAGAAGGAAACAAGGCTAAGGAATGCAGAAGCTTACCGAGATGGCGGGAGAGCTCTGTCGGTGTTGATTCATCCTGGCTGCTCCGTAGTGACGCCGGCCACTCTTCTTTCAGCGGGGGAATTTCGAGGGCCACGAACTCCTCTGCCAGGTCCCGCATGCTCATCCGGTGGGTAACTATCTGGAGGAGTTGGATCCTGATGGAGATCGAGTCGGCGTTGGCCCCGACGCGCGCCTCCCTCCGAAACCAGATGGGGCGCGGGGGCCCGGCGAGACCGGAGCTGAGCCCCACGTGGATGTAAAACCAGCGGTTCACCCACTTGGAGTACCATCTTTCGTTAATGGCATTCGCCAGGAAAGAGTCCACATACCTCCTCCGGAGCTGGAAGTTGATGCTCCCGAAGGCCAGAATTCGCCCCCCCTTCTTCTTCGGCTGGCAGAGAGCTTCGTGCATCTGCGCGAAGACCTCCGCTCTCCCCTCGCAGCCTTCGGCGCACATGGCCCACTCGAAGATGGCGAGGCGGGCCACGGCGTTTGGGGATAACTACGGGAGCTCCAGGTGGAAGGCGTCCAGCACCCCGGCGAGGAGCTCCAAAGCGGGGAACCCCAGTCCCGCGTCGAAAAAAAGCCTCGAAGACGACGACTTCGCCCTCTCGTGGCTACGGGACCGCTTCCTGGCCCGGCTTCCTCGCTAGTGCTTCAGGGCCGAGGCGGGCTCTGGTTACTTGCTCGATCGACGCGTTGGTGCACGCCGACGGGCCGAGCTCCAGCGTCTGCTCCCGAAACCGCTCCGAAGCAGGACGGAGCTCTTGTGCGTCACACACCTCTCCTGCACCGGGCGCCGTCGCAGCCGCCGCAGCCGCCGCCGCCATCTGGCGTTGCACGAAGCAGGGGTCCATCGCCACAGCTGGAGCTGCACTCTCCGCCATGACGTAAGAAGGCGAGAAAGAAGCAAGAAGCTAGCGCTCAGAGAGCAGGCGGTTGCTTCTGAGAGCAAGGAGAAAGAGTGCGACAAGTGGGCGGGGGAAGTATAGGCCGTGCGCTGTGCGGCGGGGTGTATTTAAGCACAGGACCGCCGCCGGTCCATCTTCCGCTCGCTCACTGCGTGCGCGCAACAGTCACGCAGCGCCCGCATTTAAGATTCAACCGGCACCTCGGGTGCACCAGTCCCTGACGGTTCGCCTCCCCGACGCCGTTTACGTATGCGCGGCATTAACTACTTCAGGCGGCACTTGGCCGCCTCCTCGGGGCCGAGACCCTGCGGTCGAAGGCGCCCGAGCACCCATTGGGCTCGGTCAAACTCCTCCCAACTCACCGAAGGGTGCTTCGAAGCGGGCCTTGGCCTCCCGGTCCTCCGGCGCCCGACCGCTTCGGAGCGTCCCCGCACCTGTCAAAGAAGGCTACGTCGCAGCAGGATCCCGCACCTCTGTGTAAGTAGTTTTCCTTATGAAAGTTATCGGAATTTTCATGTGCGCTTCCACCCTCTCACAATGCAGGTCTCTCGAGAGGAAAGAAGCGGGTATTTAAGAACAAACAAGGTGAAGATGGGGTTGTGGTGCGCAACAAAGCTCGATTAGTTGCCCAGGGTTTTTGCCAAAAAGAGGGTATTGATTTTGAAGAAACTTTCGCCCTTGTTGCCCGTCTTGAGTCCATTCGCATTCTCTTAGCTTTTGCCGCTTCGAAGGGTTTTAAGCTTTTTCAAATGGACGTTAAGAGTGCTTTTTTGAACGGGTTCATAGAGGAGGAAGTTTATGTTAGGCAGCCCCTCGGTTTTGAGAACCCTAAGTTTCCTCGACATGTTTTTAAACTACAAAAAGCTTTATACGGGTTGAAGCAAGCCCCCAGGGCTTGGTATGACCGGTTGAAGCAGTTTTTGTTGGGGAAGGGCTTTGTGATGGGTTCAGTGGATAAAACTCTCTTCTTGCTCACAGTTTCTTTAGATTTTTTAGTCGCTCAGATTTACGTGGACGATATTATTTTTGGCGGTACTACTAATGATCTTGTGTCCAAGTTTTTTGAGCAGATGCACAGTGAGTTTGAGATGAGCCTCATGGGTGAGCTTAAGTACTTCTTAGGACTCTAGATCAAGCAGACCAAGGACGGCACCTTCATCCACCAAGGTAAGTACACTCGCGATATGCTTAAGAAATTTGACTTTGGTGGGGAGTTGAAGCCGCAGATGACCCCGATGGGCACATCTGGGGGTCTGGACAAGGACGAGAGCGGTGTCAAGGTCAACGAGAGAGAGTTTCGAGGGATGATTGGTTCACTGCTGTACTTGACGGCGACAAGACCGGACATACAGTTCGCCGTGGGACTTTGCGCACATTTTCAGTCTTCACCACGCGCGTCTCATCGGCAGGCTGTCAAGCGCATCTTCAGGTATCTCACTTATGCGCCTGATCTTGGTCTTTACTATTCAGCATCATCATCTCTTGATTTATCTGGATTTTCGGATGCCGACTTTGGTGGGTGCTGGTTGGATCGCAAGTCGACTTCCGGTACTTGCCAGTTTCTTGCTTCTTCCTTGTCTCTTGGTCTTCTCGAAAGCAGTCTGGAGTTGCTCTTTCGACCACAGAGGCAGAGTATGTAGCTGCTGCTAGCTGCTGCTCACAGTTGGTTTGGATGATTTCCACTCTACGAGATTTTGGGTTGTTCTTTCCTACCAGAGTTCCCTTGTTTTGCGACAGCACCAGTGCAATTAGTGTAGGGAAAAACCCATGTCTCCATTCAAAAACCAAACACATTGATGTGCGCTTTCACTTTCTGTGGGATCAATATGAGAAAGGTGTCATTGACCTTGTTCATGTTGATACCCATCATCAGTTGGCTGATATTTTCACCAAACCCCTAGATCAGTCTACTTTTGAGCGTTTACGAGGGGATTTGGGTGTTGTGTATCCTTTCTAGGATATTTTGCGTTAGTTTTTTTTTCTTTCTTCTTTACTCTTTTCTTGAGTCTTTTTGTGTGTGTTCATATCTTGCATATTCACATATAACACCTTAGAGCTGCTTCTGTTATATGATTGAACTGCTTTACTTATTCTAGCTGGTACATGCTTTTGAATACTTGTCATTGATCATGCTTTGGTTCAGTTCACTTGATATGTCTGATATCTGTCATATGCATGGATTTTACGCTTTAAACTTGAAAAATGATCACCATTGTTTCTGGTAACTAGCATGTGTAGGCTAAGTGCTCTTGCTATCTGTTACATGCCTTGTAGCTAGTTCCTGACTTAGATGCAAACATGCAACTTGGACATCCTTCTGCTTTCAAAACATGGACATGTGCTATAAAAATGATGAAAAATCAAGAAAAATGAAAATTCCATGCCTTTTTATGCATAAACTTGAAAAGATCCAGGTGGGTTTGCTCTGTCGCATTACATTGTTCTGGACTGCGTACCATAGCACTTTGGTATGAACTAGGACAGTGTAGTGTATGCCAAGACCAATGTCTTAAGCTTATGATGGCCCCATTCTGGCCTAGGCTTGACTTGGTCGGTCAGCATAAGGTTTGACATGCAAATAACCCCTGGCAAAAATGAAAAAGGAAAAAGAAAAAGCCTAAAAATTGAAATGATAACAAGTTTGCTGAAGCACTTTGTTTTTTGAACAATGCTTATCTTGGTAGATATCAGTTAGCCTGTGCATCTCATGCTTTACCTTGCTTGTTTACTGGAAAATGTGGTGATGCTTTTGTTTGCAAAAACTGGAAAATGCGTGCTAATGATTTTCTTTAGATATCATCTGTTGCACTGATCATGACATGTATCTTAGACAGTATGTCTTTTGCTCTACTCGTTAGATGTTGTAATTGCAGTCAATCATATCTAAGAAGCATGCTTTATTCACTCCTCATGCACCCCAGTTGCATTCATTGCATATTTTGAGGGGGAGTTGCGTTTCAAGGGGAGTCTGTGTCTCTTTTGAGTGCTTGATGAGTTCACTTGTCAACAAGGGGGAGAAATTTTGGGATAAGAATTCGAGGGGAAGCTTTTGCTATCCTTGTTGATGTTTCTGAGATCGCACTCATTCCGAGCTTTTATCTTTGGTTAACCATAATGACCGCTTCTTGCTTTTGTTCGGTTTTTGGTCATTAGGGTTAAACTTTTACTTTATTTTTCTTCTTTGCTTTTTCTTGTGCTTTGTTTTCGTGTTTCCATAGTTGTTCGCAGGTACTGAAGAGCTGAAGAAATGAAGTGTTGACAATGCACTCATCAAGGGGGAGATTGAGGAGCCATGCTGAATAGTGTGGGCCTCATGGCTCCAGAGGTGATGAGTCATTGTCAACGATAGTCAAAGAGGACTGGAGAAGAGAGGAGATCTGCTGTTTCATGGGCCGCGTGTGACTCAGGTACACGGGAAGCAAGCGACTGTCGGGCAGAGGAGGCTGCGAAGTCGGGCTGGTCCAATCCGGGTACATGGGCTAGGAGCAGCAGAAGACCCACTGGGCTGTTGACCAGGATTGACTCAGGTACACGGGAGGTGAGTGATTGTCGGGCTGAGAGAGTTGCGGAATCAGGCTGGCCCAATCTGGGTACCTGGTGCAAAGTTGGTGGAAGCTTTGTCAGTTTCGGCGCAAAACTGACAACCGTTGATCTTGTATCAGACTGTCCAGAAGAGAAGCCGTAGTCGCTACGAAAGCTTAGTTTCCGGATAATTCATCTGTATCTCTAGGCCCACAGTCAGTCAGTCGTGTCTGTAAAAATTCCTAAGGGCAGTTGAGTCTTTTCCTTTATTTTAGCATCTGTAAAAACCCTAAGGGGCTGGTGGAATATTCTAGGCCATTGGGCAGCCTATAAATAGGGCCCCAATCCCTAGGGTTGGACTACCCTTCTAGAATTCACTTTTCAATCCATTGGGTCATTTTGTCTCCCACATTTTTCTCTCTCTTGTGTGCGCCGTCAGGCACCTGTTCGTGCATTTTTCCTTGCATTTATTTTGTCCCAGTAAGATTCAATCTTCTGTTCTTGTTGAGGTGCGTGCATTGATTCCTCTGATTCAAGAAGCTTCGGTTTGTTGTGTGGAGTTGATTTTATCCCTGAGAATGGTACTCTGTTGCGTGTGTTCTTCACTCAAGTAGTACTAGTTCTTGCTGCTGCAAGTAGTACTACTTCACTGTAGCAACAGTACACTAGTACACAGGCTCTGCTTTTTCTACGTAGCTTTTTGATCGAAGCAGACTGGATTGAATGCCTTTTTGACTGTTTCTGGCGAAGCCCCTTCTCTCTCTGTTCGAAGTCCCTCAGCTCCGTGAGGCAGGCTTCGACCTGACATTTTCAAGGGCTTCGTTTTTCGACTTCACTCCGTGCTGCTAGCTTCGAAGTATGGTTCTGTGCTGCCTGTTAGCTTAACATACTTCGACAATCTTTGCGAAGTTATTCTTTGTTTTAAGCTGTACGAAGTTGATACTTTGATAAGTCTCGAAATTAGCTTCGAAGCTAGTCTTTCGGATAGACTTCGCTAGGAGTTTTGCAGCTTTCTGTTCCAGAGATCAAAATGTGTTTGTTCGAAGGTTGCTTTTTCGAAGGTAGAGTGTAGGCTTCGAATTTGGTTTCTCTGTCGTGTGACAGGCTTCGCTACTCCTTCGAAGGTTGTCTTTCAGTGCGACGTGTTCGAAGGTCTGTTCGAAGGTTGTGGTTCGAAGTACTCTGTTCGAAGCAAGCTTCGTTACCTTCGTACGTTGCTTCGAAGCATACTCCGCTTTTTCCTCTTGAGATAGGCTAGATCAACTTAACCTTCGGCACATATCTGTCAACCTTCGACAACCATCTCCGAAGAAGGCTTCGACCAGCGAAGCAGGCTTCGACCTCCGAAGCAGACCTCGACAGGCGAAGCAGGCTTCGCCGAGTTCCGAACAGGAGACAAATCTGAACAATAACTTCTCATCTCACTTTATATACACTTAGATCATTTCATTGAGAAGTTTGGCCTGACATGTCTAGTATACTTTGTTTATCTGCCTAGTTGCACTGCTTTGGTAGTTCTCTGTTTAACATCAGTTGCTTCTAGGCTAGATACCTTTAGACTTAGGCTATCTGTTCATTTTCTGCTGCTTAGTATTTTGAGGTGCGTTGGGTGTTGGGAACAGGCCATATATTCGAAAGAATTTTTAAGGCGCCCATTCACCCCCCTCAGGTCGCTACTTTCGGTCCTACACAGGGTTCGACCATTGGGGGCCAAACTCACTCTGCATGGGGCTTGGCCACTGGGGTCGGAAGCCGCTGCACGGGGGGTTCGGCCACTGTGGTCTGAAGCTACCATAGGGAGTGTTCGGCCACTGTGGCCCGAAGTCACTATGCAGATGGCTTGTCCGCTGTGGTCCGAAGCCGTCACGCGGAGGGCTCGGCCACTATGGTCCGAAGCCGTCGTGCGGAGGGCTCGGCCACTGTGGTCCAAAGACGCCCTCCGAACACCTTGGCCCCTTTGGCTGACTTAGCCTTTTGGCGCGGGGGCCTGTTTCCTTGGCTTTTTGTTGGTGTTTGTTTAACAACATTTGATAAGTTACCTTCGGCTTCTTGTGAGCCATAGCCGGGGATGTGGTAACATTCCGCTTTCATACTCCCACTTCGGGATTTTTAGGTATGAGTGTGCGTGTGCACAGTTCTCCAACAATCACTGCCTTCCCTTTAGTGGACTCAGCCTGTTCTGGCCGAACCAACACTCTCCTCTCATCGAGATCGACGGTGTTGACGGGGAAGGGGTCTTTGTCTAGCTTCATCTTTGGATTATGGTCTATCTTCAATCATCCTTCTTCTATGGCCGATTGAACCTATCGTTGAAAAACATTGTAGTCATTAGTATGATGTGAATGTGAATCATGCCACTTACGGTATGGGTGTTTCTTTAACTCGTCGGCAGATGGGATGACTTGGCCTTTAGGCAATATGAGAAGCTGGTTCGTCAAGAGGAAATCAAATATTTTATCACACTTAGCTATATCAAACGAGTATTTGATCTCGCTAGGCCGATTCTTGGCGGGAGACGGCCGTAACTCGGAGCAAGTAACAAGCTTACCCTTAGCGTTCCAAACCCATTCGGCCGCGTACATGTCGGCCAAATCCTCTTCCTCTTCTGATTCCTCCTTGTCGGAGTGTTCCATGACGTGGATTTCAGCTCTAGGCTTGTTAAATGTCTTAATAAACCTTTTATCTTTAGCTCGGTCTTCCTGGACCAGAGCATGTTGCAAGACTTGGTTAACTTCTAAAAAGTGCTGGTTGTATAGTTTTTCCTTAATCTCAGAACGCAACCCGCTAAAAGCTAGATCCACCAAATCCCTCTCTGAAATATTAAGACTAAAACATCGGTTTCTGGTATCCCTAAAACACTTGATATACTCTGAGACATTCTCGCTAGATTTTTGTCTAACCGACGTCAAGTGTGAAAGCCTAAGTTCTGTTTCACCCGTGTAAAAGTAGTCATGGAATTTTTGTTCTAATTCAGCCCACGTTTGGATGGAGTTCGGCGAGAGTGCCAAAAACCAAGTGAAAGCGGCGTCGGATAGTGTGAGAGAAAATAGTCATCCGCTCCTCTATGTCATCCTGACCCGCTGCTTGCGCACATCTCTCATGCAGGGGCGCGACACGCGGTGGGTTGTCGGCGTGTCGGCCATGGGCCTCCTCCTCATGCGCTAGCTGCACAACGTGTTCGGGTCTACGTGCTTGTGCATGTGGTGCGGGCTGTGTGGGCAAAACTGTCACCGCTGTAAGTGGAAGAGACGCATGGTGAGCATCGTTGGCTTAGTTGTAAGCATAACGACTTGTCTTGGCCATGGGCATCAAGGCCAGAGACGTAATGGTTTTGCCAGTACTACCGTTAGTTCTGCTATAAATGTGACTTATCGGAGGTATGTCTAATGCCCAGATTTAATAAAACCTGGACTTTATTGAATTTCCAAAGAAAAATAATAAATACAAGATGTTCCTCCCACGACATCATCTTACGACATACAAAATATAGCTCGTAGGCTATTTTATTACACTGAATAAATAAAAGAAAATCCTGACGATGAACACCTTGCTTCAGGACTCGCTTCCTTGACTGGGACAGCTACTCCAAGTCTTCATCTTCATAGGACTTAGAATCTAAAATATTTAGTCAACGGTGGTGAGTACAATCATACTCAGCAAGCCACCGGATGCAAGTATAATGCAAAGTAATAACAAGGAAGGTAGTGGCTACTTTTGCGTAAAAGCATATTTGTAAATCATATAATGTAAGCAGGTTATTAGTACGGAAAATTAAACATGTGTAATGCATCATCTTCTACCTCGAGGGGTACAGTCAGCCCGCCCTCGCTCAATAGTCCTTACATGCCATGAATCACACGATCATTCAAACAATAGTAAACTAACTACGAGAAGTCACACAACTCGCCCTTGACCATGGGCACGACTTTTTAAAAAGATTATACTCTGATCAGAGGTGTACTACTGTACCCACAAGGCACGCACTCATCTACGCACACCAAAGTGTACGAGATGACCCATACCACGGGAACTCGTGCCAAAATCTTCAGCATGGAACGCACCAATTCGATAACACCCTCTTATAGGTTTCATATGGTGCCCCGATGCGTCGGGCCAACACCATACCCCCCTTGAGCCTCGTCGGTACAAGTCACCCGCAGGTTGCCCCTTGCCCCCTCCACTATGGTGCTTCAAGTTGGTACGATCCATACCTCCAGTTAGGACTTACCCATTAGACTTGTGGTTAGTACGGAAGTGCTTTGCAATAGATCCCGCAGACCGGTCCTTATAGTGCCCCGGGTGCGACCAAAAAATGCCCTAGCTTGCACCCAGAATCCACCATACTTATAACATAGCCAACTACAACAGAATCCAGAGACAAGAATAACGGGGAAATCATATAGTAGAATCCAACTATCTACGACTCGTTCTTTTATCCTATAGCAGTTGTGTCGATACATTGGACACTAGCTAATATAATATTTAAAAGTGACAAGGAGTTTAGGCTCAATAAGCATGGCTTGGATTTACACTCAAGGATGGGGATCTAATAAATATAATTTAGGGCTTGAGATTAGACTAATGCAATATTTAATTCCTATGAGTTATAGCGGTAGTTATGAAAAACTGGGCTCAAATATGATTGACTTGGGGTTTGTGTCTTGCCTTGATCCGCAAACGGTGATGGTGGAACCTCGGGGTAATACTCCGGATCTTTGACAACATCGCAGTCTTCCGATATGAAAAACAATAACAATAAGCAATTAAAATAAAATAAGCAGTACAAACATTTCAATTAAATTAGTTCAAGTTGTAGAGAATTAAAAGAGGGAATTTATGGAATTTGAATGGATTGATTTGGATTTCAAATGGAAAGGATATGAATTTTAGAAGTTCATATTCATTCACATGAAATGATAGAACCCTAAAAAGAAAAGAAATAATCATGAGATCATTCTATCGGATTAAATGAGATGGTTGACATGTGATCAACATGCTCACTTAGATAAAATGGAAAGATTAAACTTGAGTTGAGATAAGGGTAGATCGATGGGTTATGATTAGATTGAAAACTAGGAATGGTTGAATTGATTGTGTTGCTCGATTAGAAACAAAAGGGTACAAATGGATTAAGTCGAACGATTTGAATAGGTTGCGACCATTGGACAACCTAGTCCATTCAAGAGGCATTCGACTAAAGGTACGCGTAAGGGCTTAACCGATCAAGCCTTAGTGACCATGTCGATGGGTTTAGATTAAATCGATGAGACTCGATGATGGATGGTAACGAACGACTACGAACAACCAACGATCGGTGACAACCATCGATGAACGTCACAAGTCCGATGACCGAACATCAATCAAGTCATAATCGATGGATTATATCCAAATAAAGGAGAGAAAGGTGACATTCAACCATTATGATTGACGATGAATGACGATGGATATTAACTTCGGTATGAGAAATGGAATGACGATGATCTACACTTTATGGAAAATATGACCTCCAGGACGGAACACATGTGAACGAAGTGGAACACCGGATGCTCTAGAGATAAAGAGAACTATTTTCAAGGTTAGTTGGGTGCGGAACACCGGTACGATACAAATAGAAATCGATGGAGGATAAATCAATGAAAATAGCTCAACATGAATTTAGATCATGAATAACGATGAAATAAATTAGATCAGAATGGAACCACCGATTTAAATAAATTGGAACGGAGTCACCGGATTTATAGATTGGAATGAAATCAATTAACACAAATACATGGGTATGATAAATCGATATAATAATTATTCAATTGATGATGATTGATCTAATCTTGATGAAGTAACAAATGGATTTAAATAAACGGATATAACAATACGATGATGAACGTACTGGAATAAAATGATATAACAAATTAATTGAACGGCGACGGACGACCAAGATTTAATGAAAATCCTATGGCTAAGATTAAAATAGATCAAAGCGGGATCATCGGGTTTTGATAATGACATTTTAGGATCAATATTAATTAATGGTTGAAACGTATCGATGAACAAGATAAAATGGATTAGATTAAACGAACAACATCAGGACATTTTAATGAACTACTTAGAGTGAACGCCACCTAACGCAGCTAGGATAAATCAATGATTAATTAAATGTAGACAAGAAAGAGATGATTATTACTGTATGAAATCAGAATGGAGGTAACATGGACTGTAGAGGAGGAGATGGTCTTGCTCAGAACAGCGAGGTAGCGGCGGCGTGGTGGTTCGGCGAGGGGTAGGCATGGTGGCAGCTCGCCAGAGTAGTGGTACGGCGAGGCGGCGATAACACTTGGCGGAGGCAACAGGGAAGAGGAGAGGGGCTGCGATGGAGGAAGTGGAAGAGGTGTGGGCTTGTGGAGGAGAAGAGAGAAGAGTGCTTGGCTTTTATAGAGGGAGGAGGCGCCTGAATAAATGGAAGCTGTGGGCAAGAGATGGAAAGATATGTGTAGAAGGAAAGAGAGGAAGAATAAAGGAAAGAGGAAGAAAGGAAATAGAAGGAGAAGAAGGAAGGAGGAGAAGGGTGCGGCCAGGAAAAGGGAAGGGAGAAAAAAAGAAAGGAAGAAAGAAGGGAAAAGGAAAGGAAGAAAGAGAAAGGAAGGAAAATAGAGGGAGAAGAAGGAAAGAGGAAAAAAGGAAGGAGAATGGAGAAATGGAAGGAGGAGGGAGTGGAGGTGGCTGTGCGTGCAGCCAAGAGAGGTGCGCAGGAAAAAAAGAAAGCAAGGAGAGAGAAGGGAAAGGGAAAAGAAGGAAAGAGAAAAAGGGAAAAAGGAAAGAAAAGAAAAAGAAAAAGAAAGGAGAAAAAAATAGGAAAATATTTTTTCTGAAAATTCAAAATTGATTTTTTTAAGAAAAAGTAAAAAGTTTTTGGAAAGTTTGAAATTTAAAATAAATTTAGAAATCTTGGATTTTAAAAAATAATGCGCGAATATTTTAACGAATAAACGGTGGTTTGAAAAATCAATTAATTTTGTATTCGCATCGCAATTAGAAATTCCGAACATGAACACCAAAACAAGGTTTTTAATTCATTTTTGGGAATATAAAAAAAATTAAAGTGATTTTTAATGGAATTTAAACACGCGGTTAAAATGAGATTTTAATTTCGCGAACGAAAATAGAATAATGATTCCTCCAGATTTTTGTTCGGGAAAAGATATAGATAGTCGGAAATGATTATTCAAATTATATTGGAAAGAGAGTGATTTAATTACTCTTTTATTAAAGTTATTCGTTGAAATATTATGGATTACTATTCTAGTTACCAAAATCTTTAATAAAAACCTAAATTTATTTGAGGCGGGAGAAATTTACTTGAAATTTCTCTAGCGAATTTTATTTGGTCATATATTATTTTTAATTGAAATGATTTATAATATACTTTATTCACACAACATTCTTGTTGAAATATATTTTATTAATTAGTGTTACAGTTTACGATGAAATGATATTGATTATATTTAATTCCTTTGCGCCAAAAATTCCGGAAGATTTTTGGGACGCAATTTAAGGCTAGGAGATTGTTGGGGAAAATACTCTATCAGCGATTTATTTTTAAATGAAATTTTTAGACCCATATTTTAGCTTTCATATTTATCGATTTATACTGGATCCTTTTCTTGAAATTCATTCATTCATTCATTATTTTATTTTATTTTTTTAACGCCTAACGAAAATCAGGGTGTTACAGTATGCTAGCAATAGGGGCTGATGGCACGACCTTATTAAGGCCGAACCTTCTAAGCATCGCCTCTACTTGAGAGCTAACTGCTGAATCTAAACGGTTGGCTAGCGAAGCGTTAATGGCTTGATCTACTGATGCGGCTATTTTCTGCTCTATCTCTAAAGAAGATAAACAAGGCGATACCGGTGTTACCTGGATCCGAGCAAGGTTGGGGACGTTGATGTGGCGTTTGATGAAGCCCGCACATGTCTTGACGTAGCTCCCAAGCATCAGGTCCTAGAGCGCCTTCATCTTTGCCTCAATCTCTGCTCGGTCTTCAGCGGGAATATCTTCAAGGGTAGGCGCCATGATGTTGCGGTTGTCAATATCCACACCTCCCATGGGATCCATCGACAATGTAGACATAGTAGTTGTCGCAGACGTGCCTGCGGCCGATGTAGACGTACTTGTCATGTTGGCGTAGTCTTCCCTAGCGGAGTCGCCAAAAAATGTGTTGACACGAAAATGTGCCCCCGCACTTGGGTCAGTTCGACGATCCAAAAGTGTGCGGATACTTAGGGACAAGCCTAAGCCTAACACAACACCGACGTCACATTATGACTACCCTTAACCGTGGTAAGGGGGATGGAGTCGCCAGGTAATCAGATCACATAGAAATAATCCAATTAGCCGAAAGAAATATATTAAACAGAGCAAATCAACAAACTAAGCGGAGCCTAACTGATTCAAAGTATAGTGCGAAGGGTGTCACCGAAGGGTACCTTCGGCATCTGGTGCGAAGTGTCCCGCCGAAGGGTACCTTCGGCGTTTGGACTGATCTAGCTGAAGATTAACTCTGAACCAATCTAGACGTGACAATCACCTCCGAACAGTGGGGTTCAGCGCGAAGTCTCCAATACAGTAAGATATAGAATAATGACTTAGACGCAACGCTCGAGCGTAACTCCGTCTGATGCGGGGTACAAGCGTGGTGATGCCTGTCGTGGAGCATATTGGCGTGCAGAACTTGGTCAAACCCACAACAGCGTGATGGTCTGTCACGGGTGGTCAAAGTACTACTCTCGCCGAGGGGTGTTCTGGCAGCCCCCAAAACAAATCTCTAAGCTTCGGGCACCTCCGGCGAAATAGCTCCGAACGTGAAAACCTGCAACACAGTATATTTGAAGTACCAATTCGGCGTGAGGACCAAATTCTGCTAAGTGTTGCACTAGGGGGCGAAGGTAGCAATCTGTTACGCAGATTAGCGGATACTTCACAAGCGAAGTAACAAGGCGATAGCAATCTATTACGTAGATTAATGGATACTTCACAAGCGAAGTAACAAGGATTACCACTGTTCCGAAGTGGTCGGTGGAGGGCTTCCAGGCAAACCCATTAAGATTGCAGAAAGTAAAGGTAAAATAAAGGTACGGTTCAAAGCTAGGGCTTTATGTTGATTTGTGTTGGGGGGTTCTGAACCGGCATCACCGCTATATTTATGGAATTTTTGTAAAAATGCCATTACAATTTTCTGTAATTTGAAAAATGCCACTGTCAGTGATTGTGGTAGGTCCCATATGTCAGTGACACGCCGATGGCATATTTCAAAACTGTAAAAAATGTAATAGCATGGAAAAATTTGGCCCTATATTTATAGGGGCTAGACTTCTAATCTCTAAGTCTAATCTGGTATAATTTGGTTTAATCATGCATGGAAAAATACTTAGTCAAAAATCAGACTCAATTCTATATCTGCCGAAGTGGGCCTTCAGCCAGGCCCGCCGAAGCCTGCTCCTCGGGACGAAGCTTCGACGGAGTGGGCCTCCAAAGGCCTTCGGGCCGAAGGCTGCAGGCTCGCTGGAAGCTTACGAAGCCCATAGCTTTGTGGGCCTTTGGCCCTGTATGGCTTCGGCCCAACCCGGGACATGTGTATTTTTGGCCCAAATTACCAAAATTGATATTTTGACAATCTTAACAATTAATGCCATTTTTTGCTATCAATAGTACCGAAGGTTATTTACTAGAGAGGTCTTCGGGGTACTGGAAAATCTTGTCTGCTTGTCAGTGGTGTGTAGGTGACTTCGGAGGTGATGGACGATTCGCAGCAAGTGAACCTGGGTCAAGCGGGAGGCTTGATGCCAGGCGAGCGAGGAGCTCAGTCATGAAGGTTGCATGGGGTTGAGGTTGGTCCTCGGTTCAAGGTGCGCTAGGCGAAGGCAGAAAGTGCGGAGGGTGGCTACGGCTGAAGGTACCCCGAGGGAAAGTCCTCGGAGGCGAGGCACTTCGAAGGGTGCTCTAGAAGGAGTGACTTCGGAAGTATGGTGGACAAAGTCCTCAGGATTGAGGCAAATATTTTGAAGTGAGCTTCGGAGGGAGGCACTCAAAGGGACACCTGACGAAGGTCTCGAAAGTCAAGGTGCATAGAAGGCATGGTCCGGATAAGGGTCTTCGTGGAGTGTGCTCGGGGCTAAGACACTGCGAAGGGGTGCTTATGGATATGCTTCATGTAGAGGCCTTGTACGGAGGGACTTCAGAAGGTGGTGAAGGTACTCCGAAGGTGGGGCTTCGGAGTGTGGCTGACTTGAGTTACTTCGGCCGTACATGGCTTCGGTACACGGACTGACGGAATTCAAGTTGGGAGTAGCTGTGAAGCCGTGGTGGTCCACTCTGGAGGTGAAGGTGCGAAGGCTCAAGAGCTTTGATGGCTTCGGCTCAAAACCGGTACTGTATCGAAGACTGACTTCGGTGAAGCAAAGGCCTTCAGGTTCAAATCTTGTCACCAAAGCCTCTGCACACTTCATGTGCGAAGGGGGCTTCAGAAGATTCTACTTTGCAAAAGTTGATCGTGTCTCCTATGCAAAAGGTGATGTTGTCTCCTCTTCGAAGCTGGCAAAAGAATCCTCCAATAAAGTAGACTACCATCTGTACCCCTGTGACTGGCTGAGACAAAAACGTTGTAAACCCTAGGTGCATTGTAGTCTATTCGCAAGTCAGAGTAGGCCTATAAAAGGAGAGGCAGGCTAAGGGCTAGGGTAACATTGTGCACTCTTGTAGAACCTTTTGTTTTCTTGTAGCTTTGGCCAGCCACCATGAAGGGTTCTCTGTACTTGTGAGTTTTGTGTTCCCTGTTCATGCAATGAAATTTTCATTCTGTTTTTCATCTGTTGCTTGAACTTGTATCTGCATTGTGCACTGCATTTGTGTAGTTTTCTACTTTACATTTCGTTCTGAGCCAACCAGAGTTTTGCTATATTTCAATGAAGTGTGCGTATTGTGAGTTTTATAGTGTGTTCGCTCTGTGTGAACTTGAGTCGAGTCCTCTGTGTTTACTAGCGAAGCACTGTGTAATGTGTGGCTCGAAGCTTGTTTTCTCTCCTTAGTCGAAGTCCCCAGTGCAGTCTGTTCTATTTTTTTCTGCCGTCTGAAATATGAAGCCTAGTACTAGTTACTAGTGTAGAGTATATGTTTGGAGCCCTCAGAGGGAAACATACTCTTTCGAAGTGTTCTGGTGCGAAGCCTGCTCGAAGGCACCTCATGTGCAGAGCCTGCACTAACTTCGTTGAGCTATGTTTTTGGGTTTCTGAGTGTGAGCGAAGTCTCCTTGTCTTCGACCTTTTAACCTCTTTGTGAAGCCTGTTCTCGGAGCTGTAAAATACCTCCGAAACAGATCTCCGAAGCGTATGTTCAAAGCCTGTTCAACAGGAGACAGTATTTAAAACAGAAGGCAAGTTTTTGCTTGAAATTTTAAGAGCTCCCATTCACCCCCCCACCGGTCGTCTATTTCGGTCAAACAAAGTGGATGTATGGGATTTTTCGGTAAGATATGGAACAGTGGGATTTGCAACTGTATGCCTAGTGCAGCCGTGTGGCCCAAGGGGTATTTTGGGAGATGGCTCCTATTACCTCGAGTAACATGTGGAGGAGCTATATTAAAAGAGTGTTAGAAAGAAGTTGGGAATATGTTTTGCTAGTCTACTTCACTCTTCGTGTCATTCCAAATGTAGAGCTGAAACTAGATCAAGTTGTTTAGTCAGGCGTACAATTAGAGATTGGTGGCAGCAAGAAAGACCATGAGGATATACCCGAGACAGATGTAGTAGCCGGAGGTAATGCTGACGAAGGGGAGTTAATAGAAGACGTAGCTGAGGTCCTTGAGAGAGAGGATGAAGCTTTGGAGGAAGCTATTGAGCAGGGTGCAGACGTGAACTATGATGAAGAAGGCAATGAAGAGAACAATGATGATGAAGAGTCAAACATTTTGATTCCCAACGAGTGGCAACCGGAAGATTTTAATGGTCTTTCTATTGGTGATGAGCGTTAGACTCATTGGGAGTATGCACAAAATAAGGTGCATATGGGTGTTGTGTACCCTACTAAGGATGCAGTGCAAGATGTCGTGAAAGCATGGTCGTTGTCATTGCGACGATCATTTCATGTTACAAAGTCAAACACTACTACCTATGATGTAGTGTGCCGAAATCAGGACTGTCCATGGAGAGTTCATACACACAAACCCTAGTGGGGAATTCATTGGGTCTGCTCAATTGTAGTCCAACATAAATGCTTAGTTGATACAGCTGTGACTAGGCATAGGAATTTAAGTCCAAGTTACATTGTTGGGGTTATGTACTCAGAAATCGTTGAGAATGAGCTATGAGCCTCAGGCCTTAATACTTGCAATAGAGAGAAAATTTCAGTATACCATCAACTATGGAAAGGCATGGAGGGCTAAACAAAAAGCATTGGAGATGAGGTTTGGTACATTTGAGGACTCATACCATAACTTACCTTTCTGTTTGGATACGGTGCAGACACGCAACCCTAGCACGTAGTACACCTATCAGGAGAAGGATGCAACATTCCCAGAAGGTGCGAAGATTCTTCACCGAGTATTCTTTGCACTCGGTGTTTGCATCCGGGCGTTCCAGTATTATCGTCCCATCCTTTGTGTTGACGGAACATTTATGACTAGGAAGTATAGGGGTCAAATACTGACAGCAATTGGTGTCGACGGCAACAACCAGGTTGTCTTAGTTGCCTTTGCTTTCATGGAAAGTGAGAACTACGAAAGTTGGTTGTGGTTCTTACGAAAATTGCATATTACAGTAGTTCAAGACAGACCCAATGTTTGTGTATTGCATGACTGACATGCTGGGCTTATAAAGGCAGTCAAATATATCAAGAATGATCCAGATGAGCCTTATCCTTGGACAGACATACAATCTCGGTGGTGTATGCGCCATTTAGTTGCAAATTTCAATCGCCACTTCGACAAAAACAAAGAATTGACTAATCTGTTCATGAGACTTTGTGCCCAAAACCAAGAGAGAAAGTTCAATACATTGTGGACTAAATTTGACGAGTTGACTGGCAAATACAAGCTTGAGAAGGCCTCAGAACTAGATCAAGACCCACTATGTGCACTACCCACGAATGATCAACAGATCATACGCCGACGGAGGAGGACCAAAGTTTGCTGCTTCTCTAATTGATTTAAATTTGAGAATAAAGAGAAGTGGTCCCTACTACATGACACTCACGGTGCGAGGTTTGGCATCATGACAACCAACCTTGCAGAGGTTTACAATTTGGTGATGAGGGGAATGCGATGCTTGCCTTTGGTTGGTATTGTGGAGGGCATAATCTATGGAACCACCCAGTATTTCGTCGACTGTCACACTGTTGCGTCGGTCGTTCATAGGGAGGAGCGCCTTCTATATTGCAGAAAGATTGAAGAGTACCTAATTGAGAAAAGTAAGAAGGCAACACAACATCGCACCGTTAAAACAAGTTCGTGACAATTCCGATTCGAGGTAACATGTCGGGACAAAGGGAGGCGAGGGACAAAAAAGGATATTATTATTCACGAGTGCACAATTACAGACACTTGTTGGTGTAGCTGCAATAAACCATCGTTGTACCACAGGCCATGCAGTCATGTAATGGTTGCATGCGCTACATTTGATATGCATGCTAGAGCATACTTGTCTGCCTATTTCAGCAAAGAGAATGTCCATCAAACTTGGAGCGGCGAAGTACACGGTTATGGAGTTGTCAGCTCATTCACGGCACCTCCACCAATCCAGGAATGACGTTGGGTTCCTGATTTTGGGTGTGTGAACTCTAAGGTTGGACGAAGGAAGACACGACGCATCCGAAAAAACGATATGGATGAATCAGAAGCAGGCCGATGAAAGAAAAAGTGTACTTTCTGCAATATGGTAGGGCATACTTACAAGAATTCCACACAAGCCAGCACAAGCAGAACATGTGCAACATGATGCTTCTATTGCAACACGACTCAAATTGTGCATAATAACAAAGCATGTATGTATAGTTGTAATGTCACATTGTTCTGTCGTCATATATTTTTAAACCTACAAACGCATAGTTTCTGATTTTGTAGATGGTGGGTAATGATGCTTGGCCGTATGAGCTTCTCTCTCCCACAGTGGATGCCCACCATAGGGCACGAGTATTGACATCCCCTGGTGACGATGATGACCTTACTCCTTTGCGTATCCGAGTACCAATGCATTGCTGGACCATTCATCCCCGATGGGTTGGCAGGTCAGTTAATTGTGCATAATGTTGTGTTTTGATGTCTGGTTAACACTAAAGTAACAACTGGTTGCATATAGGTTGCGATCTACCGGTTTAATCCCTCTAGCACGGTTGGTAGACCGAGACAACAAGTTTCCGTTCGACAGAGCTCTTATCTCTACGTGGGTCGACAGGTGGAGGCCAAAGACATATACGTTTCACATGTCGTGTGGAGAGGTGACCATCACACTAGAGGACGTATCCATGTTTATAGGGCTTCCATTGATGGGAACACCAGTGGTTGAACTTGATATTGGCCCTACATGGCGGGAAGACATGCTCGCACACTTCGCGGGCGTACACCCAATATTGCCTCAATGATAAATGTTACAAGACTTCAATTCGGCACACAGACCAACGTAGAGTTTGTTGCATCAATACCAGGTACGTTATTGCACTAAGTTACAACAAGTAAGAACTGCTTTAATTTTCGTATAGGTCAATTGCTAATGTTTCCACTTTCGTAGGTGGAGCACCTTATAGCTGATGCTGATGACTACTCAGTTAGCCGTCATCTCAAGGCCTACATTCTATTTCTTTTTGGTTGGGTCATTTCATGAAAACTCATCATGACACCGTGGACATACACCTTGTGGCCTTTGCTCGAGCCATTGCCGATGCGCCAGATGATGACATCCCGCAATACTCCTGGGGCTCAGTTGTGCTTTGTGCCACATATCGAGGTTTGTCTAACGGGTGTCAACGATGGACTACATACGGATCAGTCGTAGGATGTCTGTTATTGTTACAACTTTGGTTCTATGAGAGGACATGTTTTGGTCGGCCTCAAGTTGACCTTTCACCACACATGATGGTCGGACACAATGATGACATCTATCATCCTACAATGGGATCCCTTTGGTGTCGCGGGCCGGTGAGTCTAAATTGTCCTTCACAATGTATTACTTTTTATATTACTTATGTACTAACATATCTTCTTCTGCAGTACACTTGGGCACACGGGCAGACCCACCTGCCGTACCCGGACTACACCGTGCAGATGGACTACCTTCGTGTAGAGGACTTTCGGTGGACCCCATTCACAACACAGGACGTCCAGCGACGAGGGCCTCATGGCCTCTCTTCGCTGTGCTGGTGAGACGCGGCGTTGTGGAGGATACAGAAGATTCTGGTGCATAACGTCATGGTCGAGCCATATTGCGTACATCATGTGTGCCGGCAATTCGGGAAAGCACAACACTTTCCGCTTCCTCTCGAGGTCATTGTGCCTACAGACTTACACATGTGGACCCTGTACTACAAACTCATCTTGCAATGTTATTTTTAATTACTCACAGTTGTTTTGTGCAGCATGAAGCATGGTGGGACACGTCGTGCCAGTTCATGGTTTGCATTAATTACTACAACCATGAATGGAGGCGTGGGTCAATGCAGCTGATGACGTGCACGATGAGGAGGACGAGTACGATCCTATGACATACCATGACTATCTACGGTGGTACTCCATTCAGCCTAGGGTGTGTCTCGTCACACCAGCGGACAATGAGGATCAACCTGCTCCTACTGTAGTCAAAGACATTGTAACACCCCAAATTTTCAGACAAATAAAAATACCATTTATTATATTTTTCTAGAAATAACTAATTTTGAAATGCCTTTAATACCCATATAGGCTTAAATGAACTAGAACCTAGATGGAATGTCCAAACCAGAAGCTAGAAAATTTTGTATATGATCCCAAGGACAAGAAAATTTTTTGAGAATTTTTACAGATTTTTATCACCCTTGAAAGTAGCCCAAATATTTTAAACTAATTTATGCAATTATTTTTATTCAGAAAATGATTGAAACAGTAACGGGCCTCCCTCCCTCAATCTCTCTCCCCCAACCGGCCCAGCCCACTCCCTTCCCCACACCCGTACTGACACCCGGGTCCCACCCGTCAGAGACCCTCTCCCCCTTCGTGCGCGCGACGGACCGCCCGACCCCACCTATCAGTCGCGTCCCATTGCCTCGCCCTCGCCCCTTAGCCGCTGGCCTATGGCCCCCTCCAGTCAGGACCGTCGTCCACCTCGCGCCATCACCCCCAAACCTCGCCGGCCGAATCAATGCCTCCGCGATCCGGTCATCGCCAGCCCCCTCCCCTCCATTTATCACCGGCATTGAATCCCCCGCAACGCGCCCACCGTTTCCCCTCTTAATTCCACGCGTAATCGCCCTGCTGTCGCTCGCATGCAAGGAAACCACCTCGCCGGCGTTTACTCTTGGCCTCCCCCGATTGCGCCCTCCCTGCCCCCGCCGGTACCCCTATTTAAACCCTCGACCACCGCCGTGATCAACCCCCACATTAATTCGCTGCGAGGACAAACCAGAGCGCCCCAATTTGACCTTTAGCGCCACACCACCGCCCTCGCTCCAGCGGTCGATCGCCGTCGCCAGAGACCTTGCCCCCCTCGGTGACCGCACTGTTGTGATCGCCGACGCCACCCCAACCTCGGCCACCACTCCGTCGTCAATGAACCCCGCCGGAACGCCATCGCTGAAGAGGACCCGAACACCTTCGCCGCCCCCGCTCGTCGCCGGCCACGCTCCGACGACCATTCATCCCGCTAACGGTGCCCTCGTGATCCTCGTAGTGTCTCCTTTCCATTTTAGCCCTTAGATCCGACCGCCATCGCTCGCCGTGGACGCTAGGCCCTCGCCATCGCCAGAGAAGATGACCGGTACGGGTCGAGTACCCGTGCCGTGTAGGATTCGATCGTGGCCGTGCGATCCTGATCCAACGGTGATGATTAAAGCATTCACTCGGTTTAATCATATCCCTTGGATCTCAACGAAGCGGTATGGTTTAATCTGAGCCGTCCGTTTATATTTAAAACCCGCGATGAATCTGGGCCATCCATCGCGTACAAGTTCGATGTTTTAATCCTGGCCGTCCACGTTAACTTAACTCCCCCACCTCGCCCGTGGCCGCCCGATCGCGATCCAACGGTGGATCTGGATCCGGTGCACGCGCATAGTGCGCGGGTTCACGGTGGATCCGGTTCACCGTGGACCAACGCCTATTTTTGGATTTAATTTAAATTCAGAAATATTTTTAAACTTCTAAAATTCTTATCTTGCGCATTTTAACTCCAAAAATTACCATTTCAATTCCAGAAAATTTAGAATTTTATTCCCTACATGTGAATGCAATACAAACATTAGGTTTATATTGAGTATTTTATTTTTATTTTATAAAGTATTCAAATGCATTTTAGGATAAACTACAAATTGGTCCATTTCAACTTAAGGTAAAATTTATCTTTTATTCTTTTCATACTAGTATAAGTGAAACCATAGGTTCATTCTAAACTCTCTATTTTAAATTGGTTAGAGATTTAAAATACATTAGTTTACATTATTTTACCTTCTAAACTCTCGAACCAATCAAAACTTATATACCTGTTGTGTGATTTTCGATTGTTTCTTGAATGTTATGTTTATTGTTCATATTGAATAGACTACGACGCCACCGAGGAGCCGAAATATTACCCGGAAGTTCCCCCGTCGCCTTTCGCTGAACAAGGCAAGTCCCCAAACCAACCTTTTGAGCATGTTGAACCCATGTTTTACTAAACTATCGCTAAAACACATAGGATATACATGCATTAGTCAAATGAAACCCTTACAATATATTTATTAGGATCCCCCGACCTTGATGTGCAACCCAAGCCATGCTATCTAGCCTAAACTCCTTGTCACCATATTATTAGTGCTATTAGCTAGTGTCCAATGTACCGACACGATTGCTATAGGATTAAAAATGAGTCGTAGCGATTGGAATCTACTATATGATCCCCGTTATTCTCATCTCTGGAATGCTATTGGTGATAGAGTTTTGGTTGTGAGTGTATGCATGGTGGGTTCCGGGTGCAAGCTAGGGCATTGGTCGGTAGCACCCGGGGCACTTTAAGGACCGGTCTGAGGGATCTGGTGCAATACACTTCCGTACTAACCACAAGTCTAATGGGTAAGTCCTAACTAATGTATGGAGTGTTCCAAACCGAGGCCACCACTTGGAGATGGGTCAAGCAGCACCTACGGGTGGCTTGTACCGACGTGGCGCAAAAGGGGGTGCGACGTTAGCCGGGATGCAGCCCGGCGCGCCGACGAAACCTAGAGCGGGTGGTTATCGCTTGGAGCATTTCATGTTGAGGTTTTGGCACGAGTTCCCGTGGTATGGGTCATCTCGTTACACTTTGGTGTTTAGGATGAGTGCGTGCCTTGTGGGTACAGTAGTACACCTTTGATCAGAGTCATAAATCTTTTCGAAAAGCCGAGCCCACGGTCAAGGGTGGGTTGCATGTCATCCCACAGTTAGTTTACTTTTAAATGAATGTGCATGATGGTTTGACATGTAAGGACTATTGTGCGAGGAGGGAAAACGTACTCCTCGAGTTAGATGGTATTATGATGTTCATGTTTATTATTCTGCACGATTAAATTTGACTACATTAAATGCAATAACTAAAAATGTAGTTTTCCGCACTTTTAGCCATTATACTTCCTTTGCTATTACCTTGCATTACTATTGCATTTGCGGTGGCTTGTTGAGTACTTTTTGTACTCATACCCGTTGGACACATAATTCAGAGGATGCGTACTACGAGGAGGATGGTCTGGAGTAGCGACCCAGTCAAGAAAACGATCCTGAAGAAGACGTTCGTCATGCAGTTTATTTTTATAGTTTCTTTTAATTTTACACTTGTGTAATAATGTGGTCTGTGAACCACGAATGAATGCCCGTATGTACGATGTCACATGATGAACCTCTTGTTATTATTGTTTTTCTATGGAAATTCGATAATGTTCCGATTTCGATAAATCGAGGCATCACAAGATGGTATCAGAGCCGACTTGTCTGTCGGAAGCCAAACAGACCAGCCTAGTACTTAGTTGGATGAAAACTATTTCACGAAGACCTACTTTATAACTTTGTTCCTCCCCTCACTTTTTCTTCAACTTGTTGTTTTTGTAGATGCCGATCTACCAAGTCCACAACTTTTGCCGCCACTTCGAGGGCTTCATTAGGGAGCTCCAAATGATGGTCACCTTTCTGGGGTTCCTCTTCGAGCCCGAGTTCCATGGAGTGTACATGGAAGAGTTCGTAGGACCCTACGACGTCTCCCTTACCATCCATGGATCCGGTGAGCACCTGCCATTCTTCACGGCAGCACTTGGGGGCCCAACCTTCGACGTCGCATGCCAACGCATCGCCCTCCAAGCCCTCATGGAGCTGAGGATGATCTATGATGATCGTCTTTAGAACACGTCCTTTCGGCTCATGCCGAAGCGCACTCCCGGTGCCCACCGTAGCATCTACATCGGAGTTCACTCCGATCACGATCCAGTCATGGCCCGGCAGATGCGTCTTCTTTAGGCCATGGACGATCTCCACATCGAGGCTGTTCTTGACGCCGAGGAGCACCACGAGGCGGTCGAGTTCCTTCGCCAAGAAACGAAGAACTTGATCCAACAAAATGGTGAGCTGCAGCGTAAGATTATACAGCTACAGAAGGACATAGCAGAGATGGTCCCTCTCGTCCCGAGGAGGAAGAAGCCCATCCGTGAGCCTGCCCCTCGCCCCAAGAGGATCCCGCCACACCCCACGATCACCGGACCGTCCAGCTCTAGCGCCCCTGCCTCGCACCCCGCCATCGTCTCCGACCCCATCATCGAGAATTTTCTCGAGCCCACCCTTCCTCAGGACCCTCGTGGCTCTGAGAGCACGGATACCGCCCCGAACGATGAGTAGGCGGTAGTTATCGTTGTTTGATTTTAATAATTTTGGTGATTGTGGTACCACCTGCGACGACTTGTGTTGTAGGTGGATTAAAATAAGAACATTGATGTAATGAACTTTTTATACCACTTATATATATATGAGCCCCCTGGGCTGTTTTGGTTAAATATCTGTTTCACAAACCTTTCTCTTATGACAAAAAATCTTGTATGTTCAGAAGATGGCCGATAATCAGAACATCGGGTCCAACAACGAAGAAGGGGCAAGCAACGGTCTGCCCGGAAGTGTTGTGCCCAACTAGGGCGCAACGGGCCAACGTCAGACTAGGCCGCCATCCACTAACCATCCCACCTTGGCAGAAATGATGGCGAATCAGAACCAGCTGATTACCGCCCTCC
The DNA here is from genome assembly GCA_019279435.1 of Zizania palustris. Classification (NCBI taxonomy): domain Eukaryota; kingdom Viridiplantae; phylum Streptophyta; class Magnoliopsida; order Poales; family Poaceae; genus Zizania; species Zizania palustris. The sequence continues at coordinate 56,447,644 of JAAALK010000287.1, read as the reverse complement.
TCACCCAAATGCAGCACAAACAAGCACAGTTGGACTGGATGCACCAGCAGAACGTGTAGCCCGTCCCACGGGCACTAGCCCCTGCACCCGAGCCCCAACTCTCGGAGTTTTTGCGCGTGCGACCCCCCATCTTCTCCAGCGCCACAAACCCCATGGAGGCTGGAGATTGGCTCCGCACCATCGGGAAGAAGTTGGACCTCCTCCCCTGCACCGACCGGGAGAGAGTGGCGTTCGCCACTCATCAGCTCCAGGGTCCTGCCGTAGAATGGTGGGACAACTACCGTGAGTCCCAACCGAAGGACCACGTAGTGACTTGGGCGGAGTTCACCATCGCTTTTCGCGCCGCCCACGTCCCCGCCGGAGTCATCGCGGTGAAACAGCAAGAGTTCCACGACCTGCAACAAAGCAGTCGGACTGTCATGGAGTATCTCCATGAGTTCAATCGTCTGGCCCGCTACGCGCCAGAAGAGGTGCGAACCGACGCCCTTCGCTAGGCCAAGTTCCTCCGGGGACTTAAGGATGAGCTGTCCATCCAGCTCGTCGCCACCGACTACACCGACTTTCAACGATTGGTGAATAAAGCACTCATCCAAGAGACTGAGCAAAACAAGTTAGACCTCAAGAAGAGGAAGATGATTGCGTTCCAACATCATCAGGCGAACCCTCAGAGGCCCCGTTTCATCCCTCCGCCACCGGCGCCTGCCTACCATCCTTGGCCCGCCTACAGGCCGCCACATGCCGCCAGTCAATCCAACGCCGGGCATCCCCTCCCCGCTCCACCAGCTCTAGTCGCTCAGCCGACGCCCGCTACCAAGGCCCCGATCATGAGGGACCGCCAAGGAAAGCCGATCGTCTGCTTCAACTGCCGGAAGAATGGGCACTACTCGCACCAGTGTCCTCACCCCAAGCAGCCACAAGGCGTGGCACCCAACTAGGCGGTTCGTGCCCGCGTCAACCACATCAGCGTGGAGGAAGCTCAGGAAGCTCCCGAAGTCGTACTCGGTATGTTCACAGTAAATTCCATAACAACCATAATACTGTTTGACTCTGGGGCAACACACTCCTTTATCTCGGAGGACTTTGTGAAAACCAACGACCCGGAAGTACTCACTCTACCCGTCCCCATGATGATTGCCACCCCCGGCAACAAAACCTTAGCTCACCTATGCAGCCCTAACGTAAGGATAGAGATTCAAGGAGTCTTATTCTGGGCCGAGCCAGTCCTCATCGAGTGCACCAGACTCGACCTCGTCATAGGGATGGATTGGTTGATGAAGCACAAAGGAGTGATCGACTGCGCCAGCAAGTCCGTAACTGTGACCAACTCCGAAGGCGAAGCCGTCACTTTTCAGATGACAAACCGAAAACCTCACGAGGTGTCCCTTCACTCACTAGCCCTAGAGGAAGTGCCCGTAGTCAAGGAATACATGGACGTCTTCCCAGAGGACCTACCAGGGATGCCTCCCATGCGGGACATCGAATTTAGAATCGAGCTTGTCCCAGGGACCACTCCAATCTCCAAGCGCCCATACCGGATGGCCGCCAACGAACTAGCCGAAGTCTAGAGCAACATTGAAGACCTGGAACAAAAAGGGTACATCCGACCGAGTACCTCACCCTGGGGTGCACCGGTCATCTTCGCCATGAAGAAGGACAAGACTAAAAGGATGTGCGTGGACTATAGGGCCCTAAACGACGTAACCATCAAGAACAAGTACCCACTGCCTCGGATCGACAACCTGTTCAATCAGCTGAAAGGATCCTCGGTGTTTTCCAAGATTGACCTCAGGTCAGGTTATCACCAATTGAGGATCAGAGAAGAAGACATCCCCAAGAATGCCTTCACCTCCCGTTATGGACTATACGAGTATATTGTGATGTCGTTCGGACTCACGAATGCCCCGGACTTTTTCATGAACATGATGAACAATGTATTCATGGAGTTCTTGGATAAGTTCATCGTAGTATTCATCGATGATATCCTCGTCTACTCCAAGACCAAGGAAGAACATGAAACCCACCTCCGCCTGACCCTCGGAAAGATAAGGGAACAACAATTGTATGCCAAATACAGCAAGTGTGAGTTTTGATCATCTGAGGTGAAGTTCCTCGGTCATGTCATATCTGCCGGAGGAATAGCTGTGGATCCAACCACCGTAGAAGCAGTGACCAGTTGGCTACAACCCACAAGCATGATCGAGATCCGAAGTTTTCTCGGATTGGCCGGATACTACCGCTGGTTCATCGAGAATTTCTCGAAGATAGCCAAGCCCATGACCAGGCTATTGCAGAAGGAAGACCTAGACATCTTGGAGATCCAGCAGAACCTGAGGAAAGGTAAAGCCCCCGGATTCTCTAAGGACGAGCACGGTACCGTCTTGTTCGGAAACTGGATATGCATACCTGACAAGCCTAAGTTAAAGGCTCTCATCCTTCAAGAAGCCCACGATACTCTATACTCCATACATCTCGGGAGTACAAAGATGTATCAAGACCTAAAGGAGAAATATTGGTGGGTCAGCATGAAGAGGGAGATAGCTGAGTATGTGGCCAAGTGCGACACATGCCGGTGAGTCAAGGCAGAGCACCAGAGACCTGCCGGACTGTTGCAACCTGAGAAACCAAGGGTTGGTTTCAGTGTTTGTGATGAGTGATTGACAGGCTTTTAACCTCTGTTCGAAGGGGTACCTCCGAAGGGGGTTCGGAGGTTGGACCTCCGGAGGGTGTTCGGAGGTGGTACCTCCGAAGGGTGTTCGGAGGTGGTCTCACCGAAGGGTGTTCGGTGGTTGTTTGCTGCAGCTGTGCAGCGGAGTGTGCTTGTCGGAGGGGTCCGACAGTACACGATGACTGGGTCTGTACCGAAGGCTTCGGTACTTTGGGCGGTACACCGGAGTGTGTACCGGAGGTTGCTAACCCGGAGAGGTCTCCGGAGTACTGGATACGCTTGTCTGCTTGTCGGTGGTGCGCAGGGACTTCGGAGGCGACGGACAAGGTTCGTAGCAGGTGAACCTGGGTCAAGCGGGAGGCTTGATGCCAAGGGAGCGGGGAGCTCCGTCACGGTGGCTGCGAAGGTGGTCCGGGTCGGTCCTCGGGTCGAGGCGTGCCAGGTGAAGGCAGAGAGTGCCGAGCGTGGCTCCGGCTGAAGGTGCTCCGAGACAAAGTCCTCGGAGGTGAGGCACTTCGAAGGTACTCCGGATGGAGTGACTTCAGAGTTGGATGGAACAAGTCCTCTGCGGAGGCAAGGAATTCGAAGTGTGCTCCGGAGGGAGACATTCGAAGTACCCAACGAAGGTCTCAGAAGTCAAGGCGCATCGAAGGCATGGTCCGGGTGAGGCTCGTCGAGGAGTGTGCTCGGGGAGAGACACTGCGACGAAGGGCTCATGGAATGCTTCGTGCGGAGGCCTTGGACGAAGGAGGGACTTCGAAGGGTGGTATTCCGAAGGTGGGGCTTCGGAGTGAGGAAGGCTTCGGAGCGAGGCTAGCTCCGGAGCAAGGTTGACTTGAGGTGCTTCGGCCTGCATGGCTTCGGTACACGGACTAACGGAGTTCGAGCTGGGTGAAGCTGCGAAGCCATGGTGGTCCACTCCGGAGGTGTTGGTGCGAAGGCCCAAGGGCTTTGACGACTTCGACTCAAAACCGTCACTGTATCGGAGGCTATCTTCGGCGAAGCGAAGGCCACCAGGCTCAAGGCTTCTCGCCGAAGCTACCGCACCCTCGCGTGCGAAGGGAGGCTCCAGAAGGTCAAAGACTGCAAAGGCTGACACTGTCTGCTCTACAAAAAGCTGATGTTGTCCCCTCTGCAAAGCTGACAGAGAAGCCTCCAGAATAAAGTTGGACTACCTTTTGTACCCCTCTGTTCTGTAGAGACAAAACTGGTGTAAACCCTAGGGGTAGTGTAGTCATTTCACTTGGGTGAACTGTGGGCTATAAATATGGGGGCTAGGTAGGTAACATTCAACACTTGAGCATTTACTGTTGAGCTCCTGTAGCCACATACCTCGCGATATTCATTCAGAGTTCAATTTTATTGTGTTCCTTGTTCAAGCGGCGAAGCCCTGCTTCTTTGTGCTTTTTGCTTGAGCTCGCGTTACATACCTCGCTAGTTGTAGTGCACCGAAGCCTGTCTAGGCGAAGGTTGTCTTAGTGCGAAGTGTGTTTTTCAGCGTGCTGTCGCTCTGTGTAACTTGAGGCTAGACCTCACAGCTTACTAGCGAAGCCCTGATCGAAGCCCGTTTGCTTCTTGTGTCGAAGCCCTGAGCATAGTCCGCCTGTGTGCGTTTAGACCTTCGTGTACGAAGCCCAGCACCAGTTGCTGCTGCCAAGTACTTGGTCAAAGTCCTCAGTGGGGTGTCCACTCTTGCGAAGGGTGAAGTGCGAAGCCTGCTCGAAGCACCTTGTGTGCGGAGCCTGCACTGACTTAGCAGAGTAGATTTTCGAGGGTTGTAAGTGGAGTGAAGTCTTCTTGGCTTCAAACTTTTGCTCCTGCGAAGCCTGTGTTCGGAGCTGTCGAAGAACCTCCGAACCAGACCTTCGAAGGTTGTGTTTGAAGCCTGTTCCGCAGAAGACAGATCTAAAACCGAAGGCTAGTTTTTTAGCCCGAAATTTTTAAAAAGCTCCCATTCACCCCCCCTCTGGTCGCCGTTTCCGGTCCAACAATTGGTATCAGAGCAGGTTAAGATCACCAGTTGACCTTAACCGGTTTTGTGATCTATTGGCGACATGGATAGAGGCAGTAAAATTCCTCTGTTCGATGGGACTGATTTTGCATACTGGAAGGTGCGCATGGAGGCTTACTTGTTAAGCCAAGGAAATGCAATTTGGGAGATTGTGGACTCACAATACTCCATCCCTGAGACTCGCACCTCTCAAACAGAGAAGGATCAGTATAATGCCAACTCCAAGGCAAGAAATATATTGTTCATTGGTTTGAGTAGAAGTGAGTTCGATAGGGTGCAGCACCTTAGGACTGCTAGGGAGATTTGGACAACACTCACTGTTTTTCATGAGGGCTCTACACAGATTAAGGCCAGGCGCCAAAGCACATACAACCAATAGTATCAGCTGTTTGTGCAGGCACCTGGTGAATCTATAGATGCCATGTTTTCTCGCTTTGATGCAATAGTGAGTAACTTGCGATCTAACGGGACGCTTGCTTACAATGATCATGATAGGGCTATCAAGCTTCTCTATGCTCTTGACCGTAGCATATGGGAAGTAAAGATATCCAGCATTGAGGAGTCCACAGGTTATGACACATTGACCTGTGATGAGCTCTTTAGCAAGCTGAAGTCCACAGAGATTGCCAAGGCATCTCTTGCTGTGCACAGAAGCTCTTTGCCACAGCCATTGGCATTGGTTTCTAGCACTAGTCGTGGCACCACTGCAGAACCAAGCACATCTGGTACTTGTGTTTTTGCAGATGGTTTTGCTTTGTCCTCCCTGGTCTCCGTCACAAAGGAGCAGGTGGACACTCTAGATGATGATGAGCTTGCTCTCATTGCCCGGAGGTTCACCCATTTTCACCATGAGAGACGGGATCAGAGGAGAAGTGGTTTTGGTGGTTGTTTTGAATGCGGTGACACTTCTCACATCAAGGCAAATTGCCCTAAGCTCAAAAAGAGAGATGAGAGTGAGCGCCCCAAATACCACAAGAAGGAGAGGAAACCCTTTGTGAAGGGCAAGCGCGGCAAGATGGCTAAGAAAGTAGCCAAGGCCGCTTCCAGAGCCTTTGTTGCTGCTCTCAGCGACATCGACACTTCCTCAACTGAGGAGTCGAGCTCTAAGGAGGAGTCCCCAAGGAAGGAGGACAAGAAGGACAAGAAGGGACGAGACTTCACCGGCCTTTGCTTCATGGCCGACAGCGATCACAGCGGCGATGAGCTTGACTCATCTGAGGTAACTCTATCATCTGACCAGCTATTAATTAAATTAGATGAGCTGAATGAAGTAGTTCTTGGTCAGGATAGATTACTTGTGCAAGCCGCTAGAGAAAGAAAAGACCTTAGACTTAGGCTAGAAACTATTTCTACTGAATATGCCATGCTTAAGTCTAAATTTGATGATGCTAAATGTGAGTCCTGTTCTGTTGTCATGAGTGAGCTTGCTCAGTTGCGTTCTGTTCATGCTCAAACTCTTTCTGAGCTTGAGACTGCACAGAAGCAGCTTTTGGAGGTGGATTCTAGACCTCATGATGTTATTGATTGCATGAACTGTTCTTTATTACGCGAGAGCATTAATTTACGTGATAAACATGTTCATGATTTGGAGGCTAGATTGGAGAGGGCCAGTAGTTCTAAGGATGTGCAGCCTGTTTGTGACACATGCATTACCCTTAAGGACCAGCTAGGCACTGCTAGAGAGCGAGCTGAAAACCTCATGTCTGAAAATGAGTACCTTCTTTCTGTGGTTAATAAATGCACTGAAGGAAAGGGTAGGATGGATTTGCTCTTGGCCAAGACCAAGTTGTGTGCTGACAGAGCAGGGGTAGCTCTAGGTTTGGGTTTTGAGAGGATACCTTCAGACAGTAAGTCGAAAACTATTTTTACCTCTCCCACTACCCTAGAGAAGGAAAGAGCTCTGTTAGACACCCCATCAGCCAAAAAGCCTACCCAACCACCAAAGAAAACCACTCCTCCTGCCAAGAAAAATCCTCCTAAGAAAAACACTCAAAAGAAACCCAAGGAGCCTGTGAGAGTTGCTCTTGTGACCCATGAGAGTGCCCCCAGGAAAGTTTTTCACTATTCCTACTGTCAGCGGGCGGGTCATTTGGTTGGGTTCTGTTTTCGTCGCATCAAGGATGAGCGACGCTCTCAGGCGATGAGTTACTAGGACATGCATTACCCATCTTTAGGTATGCATGAGTCTGAGTTTTACTATCGTCCTGCTTTTGAGGCTCCTCGTGCTTCTCGGAGAGGTTTTGCTCCTCGAGGTGTTCACCATGTTCCATATGGTGGTAGACCTCGGGCTAGCAGATTTGTACCTCATCAGAGTAGGAGACCTCGACATGTTGTTCGTTCACAGCATGTAGGTAGACCTCGCACTTTGCATCATTTCGATTTTCCTGTGCGTAGACCGTCTACTTTTACTGCGCCTACTACTCGTGTCACTCAGTGCTGGATGCCTCATCATTATTTCACTCACCCCAGCACTGAGCGATCGAGACATTCTTACAATGTGTAGGCGACAAATCGAGGCTTGGAGGGCACGTGGATCATGGACTCCGGTTGTTCACGCCACATGACCGGAGATGCAGCATGGTTCTCCAGCCTCACCACAACCAAGCAAAGGGAACATATCACCTTCGGAAACAATCGAAGGAGTAGAGTGAAAGGTAAAGGTGTGGTAAGAATTAACTCGAATTTCACTCTCAAGGATGTTGCTTTGGTTGAAAACCTGGGATACAATTTGCTGTCTGTATCTCAGTTGCTTGATGAGGGCTTCGAAGTGCGATTTCATCGCGACACTTCGCAAGTGCTCAATTCTGATGGCGTTGTGGTGTGTAAGATCTTTAGAGTTGGGAGAGTTTTTGGAGCTGATTTTTCTGAGTCATCTGGTTCTTCTCATTGTCTTGTTGCACATTCGACTTCTGAGCTTTGGAAGCGGCATAGGAGACTAGGGCATATGAGCTTTGAGTTGCTCGCTCGTCTGAGCGCCCTAGGCCTGATCCGAGGATTGCCCAAGCTCAAGTTTGAGAAGAATTTAGTTTGCGCTCCTTGTCGACATGGAAAAATGATTGCCGCTTCGCATTCGCCAGTCACCACAGTGATGACTGAACAACCCGGAGAACTTCTCCATATGGACACTGTAGGTCCTTCTCGGGTTAGTTCTTTAGGCAGCAAGTGGTATGTTTTAGTTATTGTCGACGATTTCTCTCGCTACTCTTGGGTCTTCTTTCTTGCCAGCAAGGATGAAGTGTTTTCACACTTTCGGAGCTTGGCTTTGAGACTTTTCACTGAAATCCTAGGTGCATTGAAATTCATTCGAAGTGATAATGGCACCGAGTTCAAAAATAGTCTCTTTGTTGACTTTTGCATGGAGCATGGCATAGAACATCAATTCTCTGCTCCGCGGGTTCCTCAACAAAACGGTGTTGTTGAGAGGAAGAACCGCACTTTGGTTGAGATGGCTAGGACGATGCTTGATGAGCATAGGACTCCTAGAAAATTCTGGGCTGAGGCCATGAACACTGCTTGCTACATCTCAAACCGAATCTTCTTGCGCTCAATTTTAAATTTGACATCGTATGAGCTGCGTTTTGCGAGACAGCCCAAGGTTACTCATCTTCGAGTTTTTGGCTGTCGCTGCTTTATCCTAAAACGTGGTAATTTGGATAAATTTGAGTCGCGATCTTCTGACGGGATCTTTTTGGGTTACACTACACATGGTCATTCTTATCGTGTTTATAACTTGGAAACTAACACTGTCATCGAGTCATGTGATGTGACTTTTGATGAATCAACCCCCTCTGTTAGTTCTGCTTTTGAACAGGCAAATGAACATGACATGGAACAGACCATCTTCGAAGAAGAAGATCCCGGAGAATTCGAGGATGAACCCCTACTACCCTCGACATCGACCCCTAAAGCTGACCCCGCTTCAACTACTTCGGCACGAGGTCCCGAAGCGACTACCTCAACATCGGTCATCTTGGACCACTCCAACGCACAAGTTGAGTGTAGGACCGAAAGTAGCGACCAGAGGGGGGTGAATGGGCGCCTTAAAAATTCTTTCGAATCAATGGCCTGTTCCCAATACCCAATGCACCTCAAAAGACTAAGCAGCAGAAAATAAACAGAAGGCCTAAGTCTAAGGGTATCTAACCTAGAAGCAACTGATGTTAAACAGAGAACTATTAAAGAAGTGCAACTAGGCAGATGAACACTGTGTAACAGGCCTAAACTTCCCAATGAAATGATGTAAGTATATGTAATGTGAAATGAGAAGTTACTGTCCAAATTTGTCTCCTGTTCGGAACTTGGCGAAGCCTGCTTCGCACGTCGAGGTCTGCTTCGGAGATGTTTGTCGAAGACTGCTTCGCTGGTCGAAGCCTGCTTCGGAGTTCGGTGACGGGGCTTGCTTCGGAGGTCAGTTGCGAAGCATGTCGAAGATGCTGAAGGTATTTGGGTCTGCTCTAGTTCGAAGAGGCAAGAAGCGAAGTATGCTTCGAAGCGAAGTATGATAACGACGGAGCCTGCTTCGAAGTATGTACTTCGAAGTCAAAGCTTCGGACACAGCTTCGAACCGAGTGCTTCGGAGCAAAACCTTCGAACAGAAAACTTCGAACACAACACACAAACGGACAACCTTCGAACAAGGAAGCGAAGTATGCTTCGAAGCGAGGTACGACAAGGTCGGAGCCTGCTTCGAAGTATGTACTTCGAAGGCAAGGCTTCGAACACGGCTTCGAACCAAGTGCTTCGAAGTTAGACCTTCGAACAGAAAAACTTCGAACGCAACACCGACGGACAACCTTCGCACAGACTTTCGAAGTATGAAACGCTGTCAGTTCAAAAAGTACTTCGAAGTTATCATCTCAGAATACAAAGCGAAGATCGAAGCTCTACCGAAGCCTTTGAGTCGAAGCACAACCTTCGAACAGTCTAAACCCGAGAAAAACTTCACAAGGATTGTCGAAGTATGTTAGGCTAGAAGATAGCACAGAACAATACTTCGAGGCTAGCAGCGCGGAGTGAAGTCGAATAACGAAGCCTTTAAAATGTCAGGTCGAAGCCTGCCTCACGGAGCTGAGGGACTTCGAACAGAGAGAGAAAAAGTGGCTTCGCAGAAACAGTCAAAAAGGCATTCAATTCAGTCTGCTTAGATCAAAAAGCTATGCTAAAAAGGCAAAGCAAGTACTTGTGTACTGTTGCTACAGAAAAAGTAGTACTACTTGCAACAGCAAGAACTAGTACTCTGTTCGTGAAGAACAGAAGCAAAAGAGAAGCTTCTGCTCACGAAATAAATCAAGGCTGTGCCTGTAGCCGAAGCATTAACTCCTCAAACCAAAACAATGTGCACCGAATGAAATCAACAGGTAGGGACCAAGGCTTTAATGCATCCAAAAGATTTGAACAAATGCAAGGCAAAATGGAATGAGCAAGAGCCTGGCGGCGCACACAGGAGAGAGAGAGTGTGAGAGACAAAATGACCCAATAGATTAAAAAGTGAATTCTAGAAGGGGTAGTCCAAACCCTAGGGATTGGGGTCCTATTTATAGGCAGCCCACCACTAGGAATATTCTACCAGCCCCTTAGGGTTTTTACAGACGCAAGAATAAAGGAAAAGACTCTACTGCCCTTAGGTATTTTTACAGACACGACTGACTGACTGTGGGCCTAGAGTTACAGATGACTTATCCGGAAGCTAAGTTTTCGTAGCAACTACGGCTTCTCTTCTGGACAGTCAGATACAAGATCAACGGTTGTCAGTTTTGCGCCGAAACTGACAAAGCCTCCACCGGCTTTGCACCAGGTACCCGGATTGGGCCGGCACGACTCCGCAGCTCTCTCAGCCCGGCAATCGCTCACCGCCCGTGTACCTGAGTCAATCCTGGTCAACAGCCCAGTGGGTCTTCTACTGCTTCTGGCCCATGTACCCGGATTGGGCCAGCCCGACTTCGCAGCCTCTTCTGCCCGACAGTCGCTCGCTGCCCGTGTACCTGAGTCACACGCGGCCCATAAAACAGCAGATCTCTTCTTCTTCTGTCCTCTTTGACTATCGTTGACAATGACTCATCACATCTGGAGCCATGAGGCCCACGCTATTCAGCATGGCTCCTCAATCTCCCCCTTGATGAGTGCATTGTCAACATTCCTCTTCTTCAGCTCTTCAGCACCTGCGAGCAAATGTGGAAACACGAAAACAAAACACAAGAAAACAAAGAAGAAGAAAAATAAGGTAAAAAGTTTAACCCTAATGACCAAAAGCCGAACAAAAGCAAGAAGCGGTCATTATGGTTAACCAAAACATAAAAACTCAAAATGAGTGCGATTTCAGAACAACAAGGATATCAACAGAGTAAAAAACTCCCCCTTAAACTCTGATCCCAAATTTTCTCCCCCTTGTTGACAAGTGAACTCATCAAGCACTCAATAGAGACACAGACTCCCCCTGAAATGCAACTCCCCCTCAAAATATGCAGTGAATTCAACTGGAGTGCATAAGGAGTGTAGAAAGCATGCTTCTCAGATATGATTGACTGCAATTACAACGTCTAACAGATACATCAAAAGACATACTGTAACGATACATGGCATGATCAGTGCAACAGATGATATCTAAAGAAAGTCATTTGCACGCAATTTTTTTTTTTAGTTTTGGCAAACAAAAACATCACCACATGTTCCAATAAACACGCAAGGTAAAGCATGAGATGCAAAAGCTAACTGATATCTACCAAGATAAGCATTGTCCAAAAACAAAGTGCTTCAGCAAACTTGTTATCATTGTATTTTTCAAGCTTTTTCTTTTCCCTTTTTCATTTTTGCCAGGGGTTATTTGCATGTCAAACCTTATGCTGACCGACCAAGTCAAGCCTAGGCTAGATCTGGACCATCAGAAGCTTAAGAAATTGGTCTTGGCATACACTACACTGTCCTAGTTCATACCAAAGTGCTATGGTATGCAGTCCAGAACAAATGTAATGCGACAAAGCAAACCCACCTGGATCTTTTCAAATTTAAGCATAAAAAGGCATGGAATTTTCATTTTTTCTTGATTTTTAGAGCACATTTCCATGTTATAAAGCAGAAAGATGTCCAAGTTGCATATTTGCATCTAAGTCATGAACTAGCTACAAGGCATGTAACAGATAGCAAAAGCACTCAGCCTACACATGCTAGTTACCAGAAGCAATGGTGATCATTTTTCAAGTTTAAAGTGTAAAAGCCATGCATATGACAGATATTAGACATATCAAGCGAACTGAAACAGGGCATGATCATTGACAAGTACTCAAAAGCATGTACCAGCTAGAATAAGTAAAGTAGTTCAATCATATAACAGAAGCAAGCTCTAAAGTGTGATATGTGAATATGCAAGGTATGAACACACACAACAAGACTCAAGAAAAGAGTAAGAAAGAAAACTGACGCAAAATATCCTAGAAAGGATACACAACACCCAAATCTCCTCGTAAACGCTCAAATGTAGACTGATCTAGGGGTTTGGTGAAAATGTCAGCCAACTGATGATGGGTATCATCATGAACAAGGTCAATGACACCTTTCTCATATTGATCCCGCAAGAAGTGAAAGCGCACATCAATATGTTTGGTTTTTGAATGGAGACACGGGTTTTTCCCTACACTAATAGCACTGGTGCTGTCGCAAAACAATGGAACCCTAGTAGGAAAGAATAACCCAAAATCTCGCAGAGTGGAAATCATCCAAACCAATTGTGAGCAGCAGCTAGCAGCAACTACGTACTCAGCCTCTGTGGTCGAAAGAGCAACTCCAGATTGCTTTCGAGAAGACCAAGAGACAAGAGAAGAACCAAGAAACTGGCAAGTACCGGAAGTCGACTTGCGATCCAACCGGCACCCACCAAAGTCGGCATCCGAAAAACCAGATAAATCAAGATATGATGATGCTGAATAGTAAAGACCGAGATCGGGCGCATAAGTAAGATACCTGAAGATGCACTTGACAGCCTGCCGATGAGACGCGCGTGGTGAAGACTGGAAACGCGCACAAAGTCCCACGGCGAACTGTATGTCCGGTCTTGTCGCCGTCAAGTACAGTAGCGAACCGATCATCCCTCGAAACTCCCTTTCATTGACCTTGACACCGCTCTCATCCTTGTCCAGACCCCCAGAAGTGCCCATCGGGGTCATCTGCGGCTTCAATTCACCACCAAAGTCAAATTTCTTTGACATATCACGAGTGTACTTACCTTGGTGGATGAAGGTGCCGTCCTTGGTCTGCTTGATCTGGAGCCCTAAGAAGTACTTGAGCTCACCCATGAGGCTCATCTCAAACTCACTGTGCATCTGCTCAGAAAACTTGGACACAAGATCATTAGTAGTACCGCCAAAAATAATATCGTCCACGTAAATCTGAGCAACTAAAAAATGTGAAGCATCTCTGAGCAAGAAAAGAGTTTTGTCCACAGAACCCATCACAAAGCCCTTCCCCAACAAAAATTGCTTCAACCGGTCATACCAAGCCCTGGGGGCTTGCTTCAACCCGTATAAAGCTTTGTGCAACTTAAAAACATGTCGAGGAAACTTAGGGTTCTCAAAACCGGGGGGTTGCCTAACATAAACCTCCTCTTCTATGTACCCGTTCAGAAAAGCACTCTTAACATCCATTTGAAAAAGCTTAAAACCCTTTGAAACGGCAAAAGCTAGAAGAATACCAATGGACTCAAGACGGGCAACAGGAGCGAAGGTTTCTTCAAAGTCAATACCTTCCTTCTGGCAATAACCCTGGGCAACTAGTCGAGCCTTGTTGCGCACCACAACCCCATCTTCACCTTGTTTGTTCTTGAATACCCACTTGGTGCCTATGGGGTTGCATCTAGGTGGCGGCTCAACTAGTGTCCAAACCCGATTGCGGACAAAATTCTCAAGCTCTTCTTGCATAGCGTTAATCCAGTTAGAGTCAGAAAGAGCATGAGAAATATCTCTGGGCTCAAAAGATGCAACAAACGCAGATTCAGCAAACACAGCAAGAGAGGCAGAAGAACGCAAAGTTCTCTCAGTCAAATCACCAATGATGAGCTCTGAGGGGTGATCACGCTGAACTACTCGGGTTCCCTGGTGATCCGAAGTCACCTCACCGGAGTCAGCAGCTAGCACCTCTAGACTCGACTGAGGGGGCTCGATCGTAGTGGAAGAAGTGATCAGAGGTCCACCCTCATCCTCAGTCGAAGTCTCAGAAGGTGTGGGCTCTGCGGGGGATGCAGAAGGCCCACCCTCATCAGCAGCTGGAGTATCCTCATCTTCCTCGAAGATGGACTCTCCGAGCTCATCATCACTAGAAAACTCAAACGAAGGGGTCAAAGAAGGCAAGGACTCATCAAATGAAACCTCACAAGTCTCGACAAGCAGCTGGGATTCGAGGTTCCAAACACGAAAACCTCGAGAATGCAAAGCGTAGCCAAGAAAAACACCATCCCAGCAACGAGACTCAAACTTGTCCAAGTGCCCTCCCTTCTTGAGCACAAAGCACTTGCAGCCAAATGCTCGCAAGTGGCTCACCTTGGGCTGTCTGCCAAACCGCAGTTCATATGATGTCTTACCAAGGTAAGCTCTAAGAAAGATGCGGTTGGCCAGATAGCAAGTCGTGTTCATGGCTTCAGCCCAAAAAACGCCTAGGAGTCCTGTGCTCATCGAGCATCGTCCTGGCCATCTCGACTAGCGTGCGATTTTTTCGTTCCACAACACCATTCTGTGGGGGAGTGTAAGGAGAAGAATACTGATGGTCCAGACCCTGATCACTACAAAAGCTGACGAACTGAGAGTTCTTGAACTCAGAGCCATTGTTGGAGCGAATTGCTCGCATCCGACCATTGTTCTCATTCTTCAGCTTCAAAATCAGGTCATGAACAAATTGAAAAGTTTCATCCTTAGACTCCAAAAAGAAAACCCACGAGAATCGAGAAAAGTCGTCAACTATGACAAGTGCGTACCACTTCCCACCGACTGAACATACCCGAGCTGGACCAACAGTGTCCAGGTGTAAAAGCTCGCCCGGATACGAAGTCATCATCTGAGTCACAGGTGAGTGAGAAGCGGCAACCATTTTCCCATGACGATAGGGATGACAAACTAGATCCTTCTCCATCTTAAGCTTGGGCAATCCTCAGATGAGGTCCATAGAGCTTAACTTGACTAGCAGATCAAAACTCAAGTGACCTAACCTCCTATGCCACTTCCAGAGCTCAGAAGAAGATCCAGCAATCAAACAACGAGAAGGGCCAAAAGAACTAGAGAAGTCAATTCGAAAAACTTTACCGAAAGGTAAAATCTGACAAACCAAAGACCCTCTAGAATCAACCACAGAAGAATTGCCCTTCTTAAAACACACTTCCAAATCATCCTCAAGAAGTTGCGAAACAGAAATCAAATTGAAGTTCAAATTCTTAACCAAAGCAACATTCTTCAAAGAGAAATGATCTGAAATGCGAATTGAGCCAATGCCACTTACTTTCTCTTGACCGCTGTTCCCGAACGTGATGTATTCTTTGGAGCTCGGGGGAGTGAGACTAGAGAACCATCTGCGATGTCCCGTCATGTGGCGAGAGCATCCTGAGTCCATGATCCAAACATCCTCCAGTCCCCGGTCCTTCACAATCAATGGCTGTAAGTGGGAGCAAATGGTCCGGCACCAGGTTTAGCAAAAGAGCTAAACTAGTGTCAAGCCATCTGCTCAAAAGATGGAAAGCGAAAACCATCAAACGAGTTTGGACCAAAGCGCGACTCAAAGCGCGGTCCTTGGTTCTGCCTAACCCTGCGGCCACGAGGTCCAGAGCCATAGCCAACACGGTCTGGAACTCTGCCAAAATGGACACCACCAACTGGAGCACGGGCAAGAAAGCCGTCTCCTCTACCACCACCTACACGACGCGGCCTGGCCTCCAGCCTCTCCCCGCGCCGAGGAACACGCAGTCTACCACCCTGCTGGTAGAACTGCTCCTGATCACTACGAGCCCTCTCTGCTCTCTCAACCCGCTTCCTCCTGAAGCAGAATTCCGCAAGATGCCCGACTCTCTGACAGTACTCACAATGATAGGTGGGCTTCTTGGGATGTGGTTGAGGCTTGGGATGTTTGGGCTTGGTGGTGTTAGGTGTAGTCTTCTTGGGTTGAGAAGATCCAGGAAGAGAGTCTAGAGAAGAGTGGAGGTGTTTGGGCTTAGGAACCTAGATAGGTTTCTTGGGTGGAGCTTTAGGTGGTTCATGGATCACTCCATCCTTGGGCTGACAAGCTTGGGAAGACTCAGTGGAGTGAGTCTTGGGATACCTCTGCTCTGGAGTTATTTTACTCCACTCCACTGCCCGGCTAATGGCACTCTCAAAGTCAGCCTTGGTGTAGGTGTAACCTAACCCAAACCCATCCTGCCTCTTGAACTGCTGGATCATCATGCCAAGTTGTGGCTCTCTGGCACTGATCCAACTCAGGATAGAACGGAGGTAAAAGTTCTCATTCTGAGAGTCTGCTAGCTCCTCTCTCAAGGAAGCTAGAACCTCCACCTGAGACAAGCAGGTCTCACACTCACTCTCTACTTGGACAGACTTTTCGGCTTTCAGCTTAATCAACTCCATTCTAAGAGACAGGCAGTTCTCACAGACAGTGGGTGGAACTGACAGTGTCTCAAGCACTAGCCTAGTCTGGGCAAGCTCAGCTCTCAACCTCTCCAAATCACCCAAATGCTCATCGCCCTTGGATTTTAGTTCAGCTAAGGCAGCTAGATGAGTTGGGCAATGAACACAGGGTGTGACGACAGTGGCTTGAGCATCTTTCAGCTCCAGCTGAGCGCTTTCAAGCTCAGTGGCCAAAGCGTCCCTCTCATCAACCCTTTCTGTGTACCTGGACTTCAGAGTCGACAGGTCACACAGAAGCACCTCACACTTCGGGCACTCACTGCTATCACCCAAGCAAGGGGAAGAAGATAGACTCTCAATTCTGCCGTTGGCCACGGCAAGCTCACTCTCTAACTCATATATCCTCTTCTTAGCCCCCCTAAGCAGTTTTTCCCGATATCTCAACTCCTGACGATTGCTCTCAAGTAAATCAACTATTTCACGCTCGTAAGATGATACCTTGTTGTCGTCGTCGTCGGAGTCATCGGAGGAGCTCTTTTCTTCCCTATCCCCAAGAGCCATTGAACAGAAGCTCTTGCGGGATCTTCGGCGCTGGTGTGAGTGGCTCTTCGGCTTGTCTCCGAAGGCCATGAAGCAGAGGCCCGCCGGATCGTCCTTGTCCTTCCCCTTCCTGAGGGCGATGTCCTCATCGCTTGAGCTCGATGAAGAGGAAGAAGACGTGGACCGCTTGGAGTAGCTTTTCTCCATCTCGGCGAAGAAGGCCTTGTCGCGCTTCTTGTTCTCTCGCCGGTAGTCCTTCAGGGCCTTCTTGAAGAATCGAGTCTTCGGCTTGCCCTTGTTGAAGGATGAGCTCTCGTGCTTGCCGGAGTCATGGAAGCTGCCACCGGTACCCTTCTTGTATCCATTGCGCTTGGGGCAGTCGGCGATGAAGTGTCCTGGATCACCACACTCAAAGCATCCGGATTTTGTGCCGTGTCTTTTGAACATTCTCTTGTCATAGACACGACGCACCCGGTTGTTAAAGAGACACAAATCATCATCTCCCAAAGACTCAAGCTGGTCCTCAGTGATAGACATCAAGGAGAAACCAGCACAGCTCACAGCAGAGGGATCAACAGAAGGTGTAGCAAGGGCCAAGGATTTTGATCCAGAACCAGTGAGATTTGATCTTAGCTGGATATCTACCTCAGTGGCCTTCAGCTTGCTAAACAACTCAGAAATGGTCAAGGTATCGTAAGAAGTGCTCTCAACGATAGAGGATACCTTGATCTCCCAGATCTTTGGGTCCAAGGTATGGAGAACCTTGAGCGCCTGCTCGTGATCTGAGACTAACTGAGCACCCTCAGCCTTGTTGTCCCGAAGCTTGTTAATGATCGATTGAAAGCGACCAAACAAAGCTTCAACAGATTCACCCGGCTTTTGTGTGAAGTTCTCGTACTCACGCCAGTAGGTCTGATAGAGCCGAGCCTTGACCTGAGCTGTTCCCTCATGGTGTGCCTTGAGGGTAAACCAGATCTCTCTCGCAGTGGAGAGATGGCTCACACGCTCAAACTCAGTGGGACCTAAACCAGAGAAAAGAATGTTCACAGCCTTACTGTTGCTCAGATGCTGAGCAATGATACCAGCAGTACCCTGCTCAGTGACTGGCAATATGACAAACGTGGTGTGAACGCAAATGTCCCAAATGTCCGAACCCTGGCTCATGAGATAGGCTCGCATGTGAGTCTTCCAATAGTTATAGCCATAGGCTTCCAAGGACGGGATCTTGCCAGGAGAAGTCATGGTCACTACTGGGGTTTAGAACCGGTTAAGGTATGGAAAAAACCTAACCTTGCTCTGATACCACTTGTAGGACCGAAAGTAGCGACCAGAGGGGGGGGTGAATGGGCGCCTTAAAAATTCTTTCGAATCAATGGCCTGTTCCCAATACCCAATGCACCTCAAAAGACTAAGCAGCAGAAAATAAACAGAAGGCCTAAGTCTAAGGGTATCTAACCTAGAAGCAACTGATGTTAAACAGAGAACTATTAAAGAAGTGCAACTAGGCAGATGAACACTGTGTAACAGGCCTAAACTTCCCAATGAAATGATCTAAGTATATGTAATGTGAAATGAGAAGTTACTGTCCAAATTTGTCTCCTGTTCGGAACTTGGCGAAGCCTGCTTCGCACGTCGAGGTCTGCTTCGGAGATGTTTGTCGAAGACTGCTTCGCTGGTCGAAGCCTGCTTCGGAGTTCGGTGACAGGGCTTGCTTCGGAGGTCAGTTGCGAAGCATGTCGAAGATGCCGAAGGTATTTGGGTCTGCTCTAGTTCGAAGAGGCAAGAAGCGAAGTATGCTTCGAAGCGAAGTATGATAACGACGGAGCCTACTTCGAAGTATGTACTTCGAAGTCAAAGCTTTGGACACAGCTTCGAACCGAGTGCTTCGGAGCAAAACCTTCGAATAGAAAACTTCGAACACAACACACAAACGGACAACCTTCGAACAAGGAAGCGAAGTATGCTTCGAAGCGAGGTACGACAAGGTCGAAGCCTGCTTCGAAGTATGTACTTGGAAGGCAAGGCTTCGAACACGGCTTCGAACCAAGTGCTTCGATGTTAGACCTTCGAACAGAAAAACTTCGAACGCAACACCGACGGACAACCTTCGCACAGACTTTCGAAGTATGAAACGCTGTCAGTTCAAAAAGTACTTTGAAGTTATCATCTCAGAACACAAAGCGAAGATCGAAGCTCTACCGAAGCCTTTGAGTCGAAGCACAACCTTCGAACAGTCTAAACCCGAGAAAAACTTCGCAAGGATTGTCGAAGTATGTTAGGCTAGAAGATAGCACAGAACAATACTTCGAGGCTAGCAGCGCGGAGTGAAGTCGAATAACCAAGCCTTTAAAATGTCAGGTCGAAGCCTGCCTCACGGAGCTGAGGGACTTCGAACAGAGAGAGAAAAAGTGGCTTCACAGAAACAGTCAAAAAGGCATTCAATTCAGTCTGCTTAGATCAAAAAGCTATGCTAAAAAGGCAAAGCAAGTACTTGTGTACTGTTGCTACAGAAAAAGTAGTACTACTTGCAACAGCAAGAACTAGTACTCTTGTCGTGAAGAACAGAAGCAAAAGAGAAGCTTCTACTCACGAAATAAATCAAGGCTGTGCCTGTAGCCGAAGCATTAACTCCTCAAACCAAAACAATGTGCACCGAATGAAATCAACAGGGACCAAGGCTTTAATGCATCCAAAAGATTTGAACAAATGCAAGGCAAAATGGAATGAGCAAGAGCCTGGCGGCGCAGATAGGAGAGAGAGAGTGTGAGAGACAAAATGACCCAATAGATTAAAAAGTGAATTCTAGAAGGGGTAGTCCAAACCCTAGGGATTGGGGTCCTATTTTAGGCAGCCCACCACTAGGAATATTCTACCAGCCCCTTAGGGTTTTTACAGACGCAAGAATAAAGGAAAAGACTCTACTGCCCTTAGGTATTTTTACAGACACGACTGACTGACTGTGGGCCTAGAGTTACAGATGACTTATCTGGAAGCTAAGTTTTCGTAGCAACTACGACTTCTCTTCTAGACAGTCAGATACAAGATCAATGGTTGTCAGTTTTGCGCCGAAACTGACAAAGCCTCCACCGGCTTTGCACCAGGTACCCGGATTGGGCCGGCCCGACTCTGCAGCTCTCTCAGCCCGGCAATCGCTCATCGCCCGTGTACCTGAGTCAATCCTGGTCAACAGCCCAGTGGGTCTTCTACTGCTTCTGGCCCATGTACCCAGATTGGGCCAGCCCGACTTCGCAGCCTCTTCTGCCCGACAGTCGCTCGCTGCCCGTGTACCTGAGTCACACGCGGCCCATGAAACAGCAGATCTCTTCTTCTTCTGTCCTCTTTGACTATCGTTGACAATGACTCATCACATCTGGAGCCATGAGGCCCACGCTATTCAGCATGGCTCCTCATTGAGGGGGAGACTGCATCCCGCCGCGAGGCTCCACATCATGTTCAAAGGATGCACCCTCCCGAGCAGATCATTGGTGAGCTTGATCAAAGGGTAACTCGTTCACATGCCCATTTCACTAATGCTGCTTTTGTTGCTTCTTCGAGCCCTTAGATGTTAGTCATGCACTTTCTGATTCTAGTTGGATCAATGCCATGCATGAAGAGCTTGAAAATTTTGAGAGAAACCAAGTCTGGACATTAGTTGATCCTCCACCAAATGTTCATTTCATTGGAACAAAATGGATTTTCAAAAATAAACAAGGAGAGGATGGGACTATAGTTAGAAACAAAGCTAGACTTGTAGCTCAGGGCTTTTCTCAACTAGAAGGGATTGATTTTACTGAAACTTTTGCACCTGTTGCTCGCCTTGAGGCCATTAGGATTTTGCTTGCCTTTGCGACATCCCGGGGATTCAAACTCTATCAAATGGATGTCAAAAGTGCTTTTCTTAATGGCTTCATAGGTGAAGATGTTTATGTAAAACAACCCCCTGGTTTTGAAAACCCCAAGTACCCACATAAAGTCCTTAAATTTCATAAGGCTCTTTATGGACTCAAGCAGGCCCCTCGGGCGTGGTATGATAGACTTAAGTCTTTTCTGCTTGAGCGAGGGTATTTGATGGGCTCTGTTGATAAAACTTTGTTTACTCTCAAGCATGGCAAAGATTTCCTCCTGATTCAGATTTATGTGGACGATATCATCTTCGGTGGCTCTTCTCATGCTTTGGTTGCCGAGTTTGCAGATACCATGAGCAGGGAATTTGAAATGTCTATGATGGGTGAACTCACCTTTTTCCTTGGTTTGTAAATCAAGCAAAGCAAACAAGGTACTTTCGTCCAACAGACGAAGTACACCAAGGACGTTCTCAAGAAGTTTGATATGTCCGATGCGAAGCCCCTCGCCACTCCAATGGCTACATCTGTAGCATTGGACCCTGACGAAGATGGAGAAGCCGTAGATCAGAAGGAGTTCCGAAGCATGATCGGCTCCCTTCTCTACTTGACTGCTACGAGGCCTGACATACACTTCGCTGTGTGTCTGTGCGCTCGTTTTCAGGCTTCACCACGAGCTTCGCACCGCCAAGCGGTAAAGCGCATCTTAAGGTATCTCAAACATACCCTTGAATTTGGCATATGGTATTCAGCGTCTTCATCTTTATGTCTTCGAGGTTATTCCGATGCGGATTTTGCTGGGTGTAGAATTGATAGGAAGAGTACCTCTGGTACTTGTCATTTTCTGGGTACTTCACTGGTTTGCTGGTCTTCCCGCAAACAGTCTAGTGTTGCACAATCAACGGCTGAGGCCGAATATGTTGCTGCAGCTAGCTGTTGCTCTCAGATTTTGTGGATGACATCCACTTTGCGGGATTTCGGGTTAGAATATAAGAGTGTTCCATTTTTCTGTGATAACACTAGTGCTATTTGTATTGCAAACAACCCGGTTCAGCACTCCAGAACCAAACACATTGATGTGAGATATCATTTTCTCAGAGATCACAATGAGAAGGGTGATATTGAACTTCAATATGTTGATACCCAACACCAGCTTGCCGACATTTTCACAAAACCCCTCGATGCTTCTCGATTTGCTTACTTGCGTGGGGAACTTGGCATTTGTCACCCTTACGGCATTTTGTGAGGGGGAGCTGTTTTAGATGGATGTGCCCTTGCTAATTGTGTTGAAATTGCATTTACATATTTTGCACTTATATGCCTGCTTATAATTCATGACATCATGACAGCTCAGCTCTTTTTAATTTATCTGAAACATTAATGTGCATGATGGTTTTATTTTCAAAATCAAATCATGCTCACTGCTTAGTCTTGAATCTAGCACGTTTAGGCAGGACTGCTTTAGCTATATTTTATCTACTTGATAGCAAGACTCATTTCTTTGGATGCTACAAATTGCACTTGAAAAATGTTCTACATCTTCATGGATATTCATAAAATGCCAAACAATTGGTACACTTAATCAAAATCAAAAAGTCCATGATTTGCATGCTTTAAGTAAAAAAGATCCAGGAGGGTTTGTTTGTCGCACTACCCTATTCTAGACTGCTTACCATTGCACATTGGTCTGAACTGGAATAAGTGTAGTGTATGCCAAAATCATTGCTTTAAGCTTCTAATGGCTTTCATGCCTAGTCTTGGCCTGATTGGAAAGTATAAGGTGGACAAACAAATAACCCCTGGCCCTAAGAACAGAACAACAAAAATTCATTGATTATCAAGTTTGCTTTTCATGCTCCATTTGAATTGGACTTGTCTGTCTAGAGTAGAATTTGACTAGCTTTGCGCAGTCCCTGCATTTACTTGCCTAGTTTCCCTTGCCTAAGTGGTGATGCTTTTATTTCAAAAATGATCAAATCACATGCTTCATCATGTTTTTCGAGAATGTTAATTTGAGCTGAGCCCATGATCATTGGTGTTATTGTTGGCATATTTTTGCTTCATATGTCTTTGCAATTCTGCTCATTTCGAAGCTTTGCATCTTTTACATGCTCCTTGATGCTTGCATTGCGAAAGGGGGAGAAATTCCTCAAAGGGGAGAGACTTGCTTTGTTCTCTGCCGCAAGGGGTATGATTTCCAAAGGGGGAGAACATTTGACATAAAGGGGGAGAAGGTTCTTTATTGCCAAAGGGAAACTTAACTCAGGGGGAGTTTTTATTGCCGAAGGGGCTTTTACTCGTTAGAAAAGGGGGAGGAAAATTCTTTTGTCAAGTGACATGATTTGGCTCTTTTCTGAGTTTTTAATGGTCACTTGTGTGCTGAAAATTTTTAAATTTTCTTGAACTTGGATTTGGTTGTCAATGCACTCATCAAGGGGGAGATTGAGAAACCAAGGGTTGGTTTCAGTGTTTGTGATGAGTGATTGACAGGCTTTTAACCTCTGTTCGAAGGGGTACCTCCGAAGGGGGTTCGGAGGTTGGACCTCCGGAGGGTGTTCGAAGGTGGTACCTCCGAAGGGTGTTCGGAGGTGGTCTCACCGAAGGGTGTTCGGTGGCTATTTGCTACAGCTGTGCAGCGGAGTGTGCTTGTCGGAGGGGTCCGACAGTACACGATGACTGGGTCTGTACCGAAGGCTTCGGTACTTTGGGCGGTACGCTGGAGTGTGTACCGGAGGTTGCTAACCCGGAGAGGTCTCCGGAGTACTGGATACACTTGTCTGCTTGTCGGTGGTGCACAGGGACTTCGGAGGCGACGGACAAGGTTCGTAGCAGGTGAACCTGGGTCAAGCGGGAGGCTTGATGCCAGGGGAGCGGGGAGCTCCGTCACGGTGGCTGTGAAGGTGGTCTGGGTCAGTCCTCGGGTCGAGGCGTGCCAGGTGAAGGAAGAGAGTGCGGAGCGTGGCTCCGGCTGAAGGTGCTCCGAGACAAAGTCCTCGGAGGTGAGGCACTTCGAAGGTACTCCGGATGGAGTGACTTCGGAGTTGGATGGAACAAGTCCTCTGCGGAGGCAAGGAATTCGATGTGTGCTCCGGAGGGAGACATTCGAAGGTACCCAACGAAGGTCTCAGAAGTCAAGGCGCATCGAAGGCATGGTCCGGGTGAGGCTCGTCGAGGAGTGTGCTCGGGGAGAGACACTGCGATGAAGGGCTCATGGAATGCTTCGTGCGGAGGCCTTGGACGAAGGAGGGACTTCGAAGGGTGGTATTCCGAAGGTGGGGCTTCGGAGTGAGGAAGGCTTCGGAGCGAGGCTAGCTCCGGAGCAAGGTTGACTTGAGGTGCTTCGGCCTGCATGGCTTCGGTACACGGACTGACGGAGTTCGAGCTGGGTGAAGTTGCGAAGCCGTGGTGGTCCACTCCGGAGGTGTTGGTGCGAAGGCCCAAGGGCTTTGACGGCTTCGGCTCAAAACCGTCACTGTATCGGAGGCTATCTTCGGCGAAGCGAAGGCCACCAGGCTCAAGGCTTCTCGCCGAAGCTACCGCACCCTCGCGTGCGAAGGGAGGCTCCAGAAGGTCAAAGACTGCAAAGGCTGACACTGTCTGCTCTGCAAAAAGCTAACGTTGTCCCCTCTGCAAAGCTGACAGAGAAGCCTCCAGAATAAAGTTGGACTACCTTTTGTACCCCTCTGTTCTGTAGAGACAAAACTGGTGTAAACCCTAGGGGTAGTGTAGTCATTTCACTTGGGTGAACTGTGGGCTATAAATATGGGGGCTTGGTAGGTAACATTCAACACTTGAGCATTTACTGTTGAGCTCCTGTAGCCACATACCTCGCTGTATTCATTCAGAGTTCAATTTTATTGTGTTCCTTGTTCAAGCGGCGAAGCCCTGCTTCTTTGTGCTTTTTGCTTGAGCTCACGTTACATACCTTGCCAGTTGTAGTGCAGTGAAGCCTGTCTAGGCGAAGGTTGTCTTGGTGCGAAGTGTGTTTTTCAGCGTGCTGTCGCTCTGTGTAACTTGAGGCTAGACCTCACAGCTTACTAGCGAAGCCCTGATCGAAGCCTGTTTGCTTCTTGTGTCGAAGCCCTGAGCATAGTCCGCCTGTGTGCGTTTAGACCTTCGTGTACGAAGCCCAGCACCAGTTGCTGCTGCCAAGTACTTGGTCAAAGTCCTCAGTGGGGTGTCCACTCTTGCGAAGGGTGAAGTGCGAAGCCTGCTCGAAGCACCCTGTGTGCGGAGCCTGCACTGACTTAGCAGAGTAGATTTTCGAGGGTTGTAAGTGGAGCGAAGTCTTCTTGGCTTCGAACTTTTGCTCCTGCGAAGCCTGTGTTCGGAGCTGTCGAAGTACCTCTGAACCAGACCTTCGAAGGTTGTGTTCGAAGCCTGTTCCACAGAAGACAGATCTAAAACCGAAGGCTAGTTTTTTAGCTAGAAATTTTTAAAAAGCTCTCATTCACCCCCCCTCTGGTCGCCGTTTCCGGTCCAACACAACCCCTCAAGGTCCCCGAATGGAAGTGAGAAGAAATAGGAATGGACTTCATCACGAGACTACCCAGGACCCAAGCCGGTCATGACTCTATTTGGGTAATCATCGACCGACTCACCAAGGTGGCTCACTTCATCCCCATCAAGACAACTTACACCGTCGCCAAGTTGGCCAAGTTGTATATGACCCATATCGTGTGCCTGCACGGAGTGCCAAAGAATATTGTATCTGACCGTGGGAGTCAGTTTACCTCTAAGTTTTGGAAGAACCTTCAAGAGGAACTCAGCACCCGGCTGAACTTTAGCACCGCCTATCATCCACAGACCGATGGTCAAATCTAAAGGGTCAACCAGGTATTGGAGGATATGCTCAGAGCTTGCGCTCTAGACTTTGGTGGAATGTGGGACAAGAACTTGCCTTATGCGGAGTTCTCCTACAACAACAACTACCAAGTTAGCCTGCAAATGTCCCCGTTTGAAGCACTTTATGGACATAAGTGTAGAACGCTGTTACTCTGGGATCAGACCGGAGAATCACAGCTATTCGGGACAGATATATTGAGAGAAGCCGAAGAGAAGGTCAAGATCATCACAGACATATTGAAGATAGGTCAGTCCCGACAAAAGAGCTACGCCGATAACAGACGAAGAGACCTAACCTTTGAGGAGGGCGATTCTGTCTACCTCCGAGTCACACCCATCCGGAGCACTCAAAGGTTCAACATGAGAGGCAAGTTAGCACCCCGCTGTGTCGGACCGTTTCAGATCCTCCGACGACAGGGAGAAGTGGCATATCAACTTGAACTGCCTCCATCTTTGGCAGGAGTCCATGATGTGTTCCACGTCTCTCAGCTGAAGAAATGTCTTCGTGTGCCCACCGAACAGGCCGACCTCCAACAGCTCAATGTCCAAGAAGACTTGACCTACATTGAGAAACCTGTCAAGATTCTGGAAACTAAGGAAAGGGTAACCAGGAGCCGTGTGGTTCGCTTTTGCAAGGTTCAGTGGGATAACCACCCCGTTGAACAAGCCACATGGGAAAAAGAAGACGAGTTGAAAGCCCAATACCCCGAGCTATTCGAGTAACGTTCCAATCTCGAGGACGAGATTCTTTGTAAGGGGGATAGGTTTGTAACACCCCAAATTTTCAGAGAAATAAAAATACCATTTATTATATTTTTCTGGAAATAACTAATTTTGAAATGCCTTTAATACCCTTATAGGCTTAAATGAACTAGAACCTAGATGGAATGTCCAAACCAGAAGCTAGAAAATTTTGAATATAATCCCAAGGCCAAGAAATGTTTTTGAGAATTTTTACAGATTTTTATCACCCTTGAAAGTAGCCCAAATATTTTAAACTAATTTCTAAAATTATTTTTATTCAGAAAACGATTGAAACAGTAACGGGCCTCCCACCCTCAATCTCTCTCCCCCAACCGGCCCAGCCCACTCCCTTCCCCGTGCCCGTACTGACACCCGGGTCCCACCAGTCAGAGACCATCTCCCCTCCGCGCGCGCCGGACCGCCCGACCCCACTTGTCGGTCGCGTCTCGTTGCCTCGCCCTCGCCCCTTACCCGCTGGCTTGTGGCCCCCGCCTGTCAGGACCGTCATCCACCTCGTGCCATTGCCCCCAAACCTCGCCGGCCGGATCAATGCCTCCGCGATCCACTCGTCGCCGGCCCCCTTCCCTCCATTTATCGCCGGCATTGAATCCCCCGCAACGCGCCGACCGTTTCCCCTCTTAATTCCACGCGTAATTGCCCCGTTGTCGCTCGCATGCAAGGAAACCATCTCGCCGGCGTTTACTCTCGGCCTCCCCCGATTGCGCCCTCCCTGCCCCCGCCAGTACCCCTATTTAAACCCCCGACCACCGCCGCACTCAACCCCCACGTTAATTCGCTGCGAGGACAAACTAGAGCGCCCTAATTTGACCTTTAGCGCCACACCGCCGCCCTCGCTCCAGCCGTCGATCACCGTCGCCAGAGACCTTCCCCCCCTCAGCGACTGCACCGCTGTGATCGCCGATGCCACCCCGACCTCGGCCACCACTCCGTCGTCAACGAACCCCGCCAGAACGCCATCGCCGACGAGGACCCGAATGCCTTCGCCACCCCCCGCTCGTCGCCGGCCACGCTCCGATGACCATTCATCCCGCTAACGGTACCCTCGTGATCCCCGTAGTGTCTCCTTTCCATTTTAGCCCTTATATCCGGCCGCCATCGCTCGCCGTGGCCGCTAGGCCCTCGCCGTCGCTGGAGAAGATGACCGGTACGGGTCGAGTACCCGTGCCATGTTGGATTCGATCACGGCCGTGCGATCTTGATCCAACGGTGATGATTAAAGCATTCACTCAGTTTAATCAGATCCCTTGGATCTCAACGAAGCAGTATGGTTTAATTTGAGCCGTCCATTTATATTTAAAACCCGCGATGAATCTGGGCCAACCATCGCGTACCAGTTCGATGTTTTAATCCTGGCCGTCCACGTTAACTTAACTCCCCCACCGCGCCCATGGCCGCCCGATCGTGATCCAACGGTGGATCTCGATCCGGCGCACGCGCACAGTGCGCGGGTTCACGGTGAATTCGGTTCACCGTGGACTGACGCTAGTTTTTAGATTTAATTTAAATTCAGAAATAGTTTTAAACTTCTAGAATTCATATCTTGCGCATTTTAACTCCAAAAATTACCATTTCAATTCCAGAAAATTTAGAATTTTATTCCCTACATGTTAATGCAATACAAATTGTAGGTTTATATTGAGTATTTTATTTTTATTTTATCAAGTATTCAAATGCATTTTAGGATAAACTACAAATTGGTCCATTTCAACTTAAGGTAAAATTTATCTTTTACTCTTTTCATACTAGTATAAGTGAAACCATAGGTTCATTCTAAACTCTCTATTTTAAATTGGTTAGAAATTTAAAATACATTAGTTTATATTATTTTCCCTTCTTAGAAAGGCCATTATTTTCATTGAAAGTCCATTTTAAAATATCCATAAAATAAATTTCAGAAACCTAACAACCTTATTTTCTTTGGCTCGAACCAATCAAAACTTATATACCTGTTGTGTGATTTTGGATTGTTTATTGAATGTTATGTTTATTGTTCATATTGAAAATACTACGACGCCACCGAGGAGCCGGAATATTACCCGGAAGTTCCCCCGTCGCCTTTCGCTGAACAAGGCAAGTCACCAAACCAACCTTTTGAGCATGTTGAACCCATGTTTTACTAAACTATCGCTAAAACACATAGGATATACATGCATTAGTCAAATGAAACCCTTACAATATATTTATTAGGATCCCCCGACCTTGATGTGCAACCCAAGCCATGCTATCTAGCCTAAACTCCTTATCACCATATTATTAGTACTATTATCTAGTGTCCAATGTACCGACACGATTGCTATAGGATTAAAAATGAGTCGTAGCGATTGGAATCGACTATATGATCACCGTTATTCTCATCTCTGGAATGCTGTTGGTGATAGAGTTTTGGTTGTGAGTGTATGCATGGTGGGTTCCGGGTGCAAGCTAGGGCATTGGTCGGTAGCACCCGGGGCACTATAAGGACCGGTCTGAGGGATCCGGTGCAATACACTTCCGTACTAACCACAAGTCTAATGGGTAAGTCCTAACTAAGGTATGGAGTGTTCCAAACCGAGGCCACCACTTGGAGATGGGTCAAGCAGCACCTTCGGGTGGCTTGTACCGACGTGGCGCAAAAGGGGTGCGACGTTAGCCGGGATGCAGCCCGGCGCGCCGGCGAAACCTAGAGCGGGTGGTTATCGCTTGGAGCATTTTATGCAGACGTTTTGGCACGAGTTCCCGTGGTATGGGTCATCTCGTTACACTTTGGTGTTTGGGATGAGTGCGTGCCTTGTGGGTACAGTAGTACACCTCTGATCAGAGTCATAAATCTTTTCAAAAAGCCGAGCCCACGGTCAAGGGTAGGTTGCGTGACATCCCACAGTTAGTTTACTTTTAAATGAATGTGCATGATGGTTTGACATGTAAGGACTGTTGTGCAAGGAGGGAAAACGTACTCCTCGAGTTGGATGGTATTATAATGTTCATGTTTATTATTCTGCACGATTAAATTTGACTACATTAAATGCAATAAGTGAAAATGTAGTTTTCCACACTTTTAGCCATTATCCTTCCTTTGCTATTACCTTGCATTACTATTGCATTTGCGGTGGCTTGTTGAGTACTTTTTGTACTCATACCCGTTAGACACATAATTCAGAGGATGCGTACTATGCGGAGGATGGTCTGGAGTAGCGACCCAGTTAAGAAAACGATCCTGAAGAAGACGTTCGTTATGCAATTTATTTTTATAGTTTCTTTTAATTTTACACTTGTGTAATAATGTGGTCTGCGAACCACGAATGAATGCCCGTATGTACGATGTCGCATGATGAACCTCTTGTTATCATTGTTTTTCTATGGAAATTCAATAATGTTCCGCTTTCGATAAATCAGGGCGTCACAGACATCCTACTCACATAGTCGTTGTGTGGCATTATGCGGTTAGTACATGTCAATCATCTTTGTTCATTTGTAGTTGCACTTTTTTTATGATTGTTCATTGTGTGTGCAGGTAGATAGTACCTAGGGTGTACGAAACCACCTCAGCAGCATGGTTGCAAGGTTGGAGGCGGACACCGAAGTCGTGCACGACCCGCTTGACTTCGTGACATTACGCCGCAGTATCGACATGCTCGACCGGACTCTTGCCCTGACATCACCACGACCACCACCTCCAGCACCAGGCGGTCAACCGCTTCCTGTTGTAGCTCAGCAACCTCTTGCTGCTGGCCCTCAGATAGTGCCACCTTGTTGGTATCCGTCGGCCCCACAGTACTACTATTGCGTAGGTCCATCAAGCATAGGTTTGTTAGGCGCAAGTCCGTCAGGCACAGGTCCATCGGGTTATGGAGCATACCAGTCGGCCCCCTAGTACTACTACGGTGCATATGTGACACCACGTGAGTATTGTGCTGTGCAACACATGAGTTCGTTAAAATTCATCTTTGAACTAATCACAATTTTTTGTACAACATCATGTCCGTATCACAGCCCGTCTAGACATCTCATCTCACCTGACGACATACAGCAGTCATCTGGTTTTGATGGTTGGGCTAGTGGCTTCGACACTTAGGTGTTTGGGTCTTCGTAGCTTCAAGGAGCACCACTGCCTACTCAGCCTACTCAAGCACAGGAGCAGCTGCCCACTAGGCCGACTAGGCAGCGTCGAGCACCAGATAGGCTTACATTGTCGGCGATGCCACCGAGACGGACTCGTGGTAGGAGTAACCATGACTAGGGTGCGTGGATCACCAGATAGGACTCGAACATTTTGTACTAAATCTCAATATTTCACCATGCATGACTCGTTTCATTTTATTATGATTCTGCTTGTATGCACGTATTCGCTACGACGTTCTATATTTCACCATGACTTGTTTCATTTTATTATGATTATGCTTGTATGCACGTATTCGTTACGATGTTCTATATTTCACCATGACTCATTACGATGTATTACTATTTTAATTAACACTATGAAATTATGATTATGTGATAAAATGTTCTCCTAGATGACTTCCTCCTAGATTTCAACTCATCATAGGGGACAGAACATCCGATCGGAGTACCATTGTGGCTTCAACGTCCAAAGTGTCACTACAGGGAACAGTGTCAAGTAATAATTGTGATGTTAGGACAAGATGCTGGTAGACGATATTTCATATGTCCTGGCATCGATGATGACTTCATGGTAAGAACATAAACATTAATACCGTTCTGCAACTCCATCAATTAACTTTACATATTTTGTTATTGCAGGCTAATCCAGGGAAGTGTCTTTTCACCCAATGGATTGATGATTCAAGCCAAGGATCCACTAGAAGGAATGTAAGGCAAGCCGAGACTACAGCGGAGTACACAAGAAGGAAAGAAGAACATCTACTCAAGGTCGAGCATGCTAGTTCAAATTGGACGATAAATCCTTTAGGAATTCCTAAGTGGGAGCAATGACCTACATGCGCATGTGGGAGTCATTGTATTATACGAACATCATGCGGAGGCGACTCAAGGGGAAGGAGAGAATTTGTGTGCCCCAACCTACATGAACACATCGTGGTAAGTGATGACAACAATTGTACATGTTTAATTTCATATGATATTGTAACACAACAGTGATCTTACTACTTATTATGCCAGCAAAATATTAGGAGATGCTCATTCCATCGGTGGATAGATGCCACACAACCTACATACGAGGATGATTTCATCACAGAGGCAGGAAAGTCACTCCGAGTACGAAACGAGAAGGCTTGAAGCTAATGATAGAGCGAGGAGTGCGAGATGGAGTGAAGAGGACATATAACTGAGAGAATACAATAGGTAGAAACAACTTAGGTACAGGGAGCAATGAAGATGTGGTAGGCGAGAGAGATAACAGAGAAATCAGTAGGACAAAAGTTGTACTATCTAACTGTGTTAGATGATTTGTACATGTTTAATTTCATATGATATTGTAACACAACAGTGATCTTACTACTTATTGTGCCAGCAAAATATTAGGAGATGCTCATTCCATCGGTGGATAGATGCCACACAACCTACATACGAGGATGATTTCATCACAGAGGCAGGAAAGTCACTCCGAGTACGAAACGAGAAGGCTTGAAGCTAATGATAGAGCGAGGAGTGCGAGATGGAGTGAAGAGGACATATAACTGAGAGAATACAATAGGTAGAAACAACTTAGGTACATGGAGCAATGAAGATGTGGTAGGCGAGAGAGATAACAGAGAAATCAGTAGGACAAAAGTTGTACTATCTAACTGTGTTAGATGATTTGTATGGACCTACGGTGTTTCCTTAAAACGTTCGAGGCAAAACATGTAGAACTGAAATTTTATGATTAAACTAGTACGACTCAAAGTGAAAATTACGTACTAATTAAACAGTACATCACTAACAACACATAAAGGAGTACACAACATAACAAAGTACAACACAAATTTAAAAATACAAACTACACTACGTGCCTACTGAGTGCACCGAGGGTATTTTCCCTTCTGTATGGCCTCCGGTCCAGCTGCATGCGCACGACGATCCCTCTCATGCTTCCTCTCTCTCTTAGCCTCGCGCTCCTCTTTTGCCTTGCACTCTGCCTCCTCCCTCCTAAAATTTTTTCCTCGAGCTCCTCCTCCCGCGTGCGTCTCATCTCAAATATCTCCCTGTTGAACACATGGGTCCTCATAAGCAAGGCCCAATCGTCCGAATGCACATATTTGTCGATCCATTCGACAAAGTCACATAGCGAAGGTGGCGACTGATGGAGGAGGGGGTGCCCGATCTTCCGTCAGGTGGGGGATAAACAACGATTTGTGGAGAACTCGACGTTGATGATCCGGCTTCCGATCAACGAGATCGGACCTTGTAATCACTACACCACTGCTCCCCTGGTTATCAACCAAGCACAACCTGATTGACCTCGCCAAGAAGGCTAATCCTTGCCTACGAATCGAAGAACACAAGCAAGAACGCAGAAAACGCAATCGAACTGAAAATTCTATTAGAATCTGTGAATTGGGGTTCACTTACAAATCCGACGAAGCAGCGGCTATCAAAGCAACGTGTAAATTAAACCCAAAAACCCTAGATGGCTGTAGAAACACCTTATATAGTAGTTTGGGATGCACCCCTAATGGGCTCAACTGGATACACGGCCCAAACGGCCCAATAACGCACAAAATAGCATGCTGACAGATTCTGAATTCTCAAATTGGCTTGGACGTCCTTCTTGGTTCTTCTCCAACTCTTTGTTTATGTCCAAGTGATTTTAATCATCTCTATGGTTCCTAACAATAATAATAATAGGAAGTAATTTATTCCCAAGATAATATACTAAGATACGAAACGAGTTGACGTGGAGATTTAATCGTCGTGCTCGAACTCGAATAATTGGATCTTGGTATTCATGTATGGTTGTATCATTGGTAGGGATGTCCTCATCATCCTCCCCTTCTTTATTTGGAGTCATCCTCGACTCAATGTCTATTGGTCCTCAATCAACTTCCATGATAATACAAGAGTTCCATATCATTGCATCTCTTCTATTAATCCAAGAAAGTATTTCTGAAATTGAAAATGAATGCATCTCATGTGTAGCATGTGAAGTTCAAATATATAAAAATTAAATCTAACATGGAAAGCATGCACCTTAACTTGTTTCATCACAATCATGATCCTATCCCAACTGGTGATGTTCTCATTATTCTCCCCCTCTTGAAATAGAGTCATCCTCAACTCATACTCATCTTTTGCTCCCATGGTTGGTTTTAATTCTGCAACGTTAAATGTGGAACTATCCCAAGACTTGGGAGGCAAGACAAGTTTATATTTATGTAACTCAACATAAGATAAAAACTCGGGAGACATATCAAATTTACACTTATGTAGCTCAATATGAGATAAATACTTAGTGATAACTGGAGGCAGAGTATAAACTATATTAGTAAGAGAACAATAAGGAGTTTCACAAATAACAACATAGCACACAGCTTGACTACGAATTTCTGTTTGATCAGTTTTATGTGTAAGGATAGAAGAATCTTTTAATTCGATTTCATGCTGAATTTCAGATCTAATATCAAGTTGTTTGCTCTTATTAGTTGCCGTCTCAATATCATCATTAACAATTTCATCAGAAGTTGAAAGTAACAAAGTAGATTTCACATCCCCATGCACAACGGTATAGTTATTAGTCCTATCATGGTGAAGTGCACCATTATCAAATTGCAAAGGGTGTTCTATTATTTTAGCTGATGAAGCAACCTCAACGGGTACCTGTAAGGACTTTTTACCTGATATCTCAACTAGTGCAGAGATGGAAGACAATATGCTTGCTGATGTTTGTGCAGGTACATGTGCAGGTGCATGACGAACACTTGAAGAAGAGAAATGCTTGGTTAGTACCAGTGTGCTCGTCACTCGCGGTGGATAGGAGTCTCTTGCCTTGTATTGTTGTTCCTGCAATTCTTTCTCTGCAATGATGGCAAGATGGAACAAACGACTAAGAGTACTAAATTCTTTATAATAAATGATATCTTGAATCTCATGCCTCAATCCATCATAGAAGTGCCACATCGTTTCCTCCGAGTGCTCCACAACACCACAACGGGTCATGCTCTCACGAATCTCAACATAATACTCTCTCACAAATATGTTACATTGAACTAAGCATTGTAGTTTCTTACACAATTCACGATGATAAGAAGGAGAGACAAATTTACAATGCATAGCTCTTTTTAAATGACCTCATGTATCAAGTTGTAATTGAAGTTCAATTATATCTTCTCACCAGATTAAAGCACGATTTTTAAACATACTGTTGGGGGAAATTACTTTATTTCCAAGACTTAAAGACTAACCCTCCATGGGCTCAGGGAAGATCCCGAAGGTGGCGGACTGCTGCTCGGAGCATACGTCAACACGGCCGGAGGGTGCCACGATGCGAAGTCATAGAGAACCCTCCGAAGGGAAGAAGGAGGCCTCGAAGCAGGAAGACGTGATTGATTGGATGTCAGCTTATCCATCTACCCTACAACACTTTACCGTGTATAACCTTGTTTATAATACCAAATAATTTCTACTATGTCAGTTGTAATGTAGGGGTAAATAGGTCTTTTCCTTATGCCTTTTTCCCTATAAATACCCCCCATTGTACCTTGTAAGGGGGATCCAGAACTAGTGGTTCAAACATACACACTCGGACCTCTTGAGCTATTATCCTTTACGGAGGCTCGAGTTCGTCCTAAAGCACAAACCTCTTGTTTGTTCGTTCTTGATTACCGAGAACCTGTTGGTGTAACTTTTACACCAACAGTTGGCGCCGTCCGTGGGGAGCCAAGTTCTAAAAGCTTGTTCTCTACCGCTGACTGCACTCCGAAGAGCACTTACGGAGGGAGCCTCGGAGTCCCAAGACTTCGCGCACCCTTTAGTTGAGGACTTCTTAGTGCAGCTCGAAGGCCTTCCCTCGACCCCTCGAGTCGTTCGAAGTCCTCCATCTCCAAGACATCTCAACGGCTAGCCATGCCTCCGAAGCGTGGTCAAGCTTCGGGTCCCCTTCGAAGGTCCCCTCGGACCAACGGAGCCGGACCCTTGACTAATCCGGCGATTCCTGCAGAGGCCACTGGGCGTCGAGCGCCCCGAGGCCCTCTGCCTCCTCCTACAATGCTTCAGACCGACTACGTAGCAAGCCGGGATCCAGAAGTACCCTCCGACGAAGACGAAGGCCCTCCCGAAACCAAGGCTACGCAGCTAGCCAGGCTTCAGGAGGAGGTATCCAGATGGAGGCAAGAGGCCGCCGATCGCCTCCGCACTCAAGCTTCCACCGAAACTCCAAGGGCAGAGCGAAGCTTCCACCGAAGCTTCCACCAAAGCAGGTTCCTGTCCAGATCGGCAGAGCGAAGCCTCCCAATTTTCAAGGCGCTCAAGGGCTTCGAAAGCTTCAGCTGGACGCCGGAGTGCCAGAAAAGCTTCGAAGAAATAAAGGCATACCTCGGAACATTATCAACCTTAACCGTTCCTCTTCTAGGGGAAACATTGCTTTTATACCTTGCAGCAACAGGTTCAGTAGTAAGCGCAGTGCTGGTCCGAGAAGTCGAGTTTAAAGAAAAGCTGGTGCAAAACCCAATTTATTTTGTGTCGGAGGCATTATCCGGAGCCAAGATCAGATACTCCGAGCTCGAAAAATTTGCTTATGCCCTAGTAATGGCCTCGCGAAAGCTCAGGCATTATTTCTTGGCGCATAACCTCATCGTCCCTACATCATATCCTCTTGGAGATATGCTCCGAAACAAAGATTCCACAGGCAGGGTTGGAAAATGGGCAGTCGAGCTGGCACCCTTCGAAATCTCCTTCACAGCAAGGACGGCTGTTAAATCTCAAATTATAGCAGATTTCGTAGCAGAGTGGACTCCATCTGCAGTATGGAACCCAGAAGAACCCTCCGACGGTTTCTGGACAATATTCTCCGACGGGGCCTATCAAGCATCAGGTGCCGGGGCAGGGGAAGTCATCCTGTCACCATCAGGGCAAAAGGAAATGTATTCCGCAAGACTCAATTTTCGAACCACTAATAACGTTGCCGAATATGAAGGAATCCTGCTAGGCCTCCAGAAGGCTAAAGCACTCGGAGCTACAAGAATAGTGATCAAGACAGATTCCCAAGTCGTCGCGGGGCATATTGACAAAAGCTTCCAAGCAAAAAACCCACATCTCGCGCAATACCTTCAAGAAATCCGCAAGGCCGAAGCAGCATTCAAAGGGTTTACAGTTCGAAGCATTCCTCGGGCAGATAATCAACTTGTCGATATTCTTGCAAAAGCTGCAGCAGGAGCAGTGGACCTCCCGGAAGGCGCTTTCTATGAAGAATTAGAGCAGCCAGCAGCTGACCAAATACCCTCATCAGAAGTGATGTGCATTCCAGCTACAGATTGGCGAGCTCCGATAATTACTATGTTGCAAAGTAGCAATGACCCTCCGGAAGGCCCAGAAGCTCGAAGATTGAAATCAAGAGCTCGAAATTACAAACTTATTGGGGAAGTGCTGTACAAAGCCGGGGTATGCTCACCACTGCTTCGATGCATCTCCCAGCCTGAAGGTCAAGACATACTTCGAGGCATCCACGAAGGGCTGTGCGGAGGTCATCTAGCCCCTCGAGCACTAGCAGGCAAGACGCTCCGGCAAGGGTTTTACTGGCCAACAATCGTTAGAGACGCAGAAGACCTGGTTCGAGCATGCCAAGGCTGCCAATGGATGGGCAGACGGAGCCATCGCCCGCCAGCTCAGCTTCAAGTTATTGCCCCGGTATGGCCAATGGCTAGATGGGGCATGGACCTCATAGGCCCTTTCCCACCAGTGAAAGGCGGGTTGAAATTTGCGGTGGTAGCAATCGAATACTTCTCAAAATGGGTGGAAGCGGAGCCACTAACAGCTATCACCTCGAAGAACGTGCAAAGATTCTTCTGGCAAAATATTATTTGCAGGTTCGGAGTCCCCAGAGAATTAACGGTGGATAATGGAACCCAGTTCGAAGCTGATACCTTTCAAACATTTTGTGAAGAACTAGGCATTAAGCTATGCTTCGCAGCAATGCGACATCCGCAATCCAACGGGGCCGTCGAACGAGCCAACGGGAACATCCTCTCCGGGCTAAATCGCCGAATTGTAGGAGTGGCCAAGGGCCTATGGGTCGAAGAGCTACCTAAAATTTTATGGTCCATCCGAACCACTCAAACTAGATCAACAGGTTTCACGCCATTCAGATTGCTCTTCGGAGACGAAGCCATGACCCCTACGGAGCTCAAAGGGGAGTCGCTTCGCGTAATTCAGCACGGAGACGAAGGTGATCGGAGTGCTTCAATAGATTTGTCAGAAGAGACAAGGCTTCGAGCTGTCGCCAACCTGACTAAATACCAAGAGCACACAAAAACGTGGTATGACCCGAAAGTCAGATTAAATGAGTTAAAACCAGGTCATCTAGTATTGCGAAGTGTAATAGCTCCGGGGAAGCTAGGAAACAAATGGGAAGGACCATATGTTATCTTACGCTCCGGACGCCCCGGATCGTTTAAATTAGCTAATTTAGAAGGGGAAGAGTTGAAACATGCATGGCATGCGGAGGACCTTAAGAGATATTACGCTTAAGACTTCCTTGTAATCACTTGTAACACTTCTTTTGTCTATGAATAAAGATAAGGGTTGAAACTTGTCTTGACTTTCGAACATCCCCTCCTCCTGATGGACGCATTAGGAGGTCGGTGATGCTAGTAGAGCCAAGCATTTTTCACAAAGACCCAAGGGGCTGACTGCGAACCATTGGTTCACCGGCTCCGCAACCTATGGATTCCAGGCTCCGGCTTGTTAGGATCCGTAGAAGAGTCTAAGGACTTTAAATAAGACAGAATTTCAAACCTCCGGGTGCGAAGTGTCTGTAAAAGAGCCGAAGGTGGCCAACCTACGGATTCCAGGCTCCGGCTTGTTAGGATCCATAGAAGAGTCTAAGGACTTTAAATAAGACAGAATTTCAAACCTCCGGGTGCGAAGTGTCTGTAAAAGAGCCGAAGGTGGCCAACCTACGGATTCCAGGCTCCGGCTTGTTAGGATCCGTAGAAGAGTCTAAGGACTTTAAATAAGACAGAATTTCAAACCTCCGGGTGCGAAGTGTCTGTAAAAGAGCCGAAGGTGGCCAACCTACGGATTCTAGGCTCTGGCTTGTTAGGATCCGTAGAAGAGTCTAAGGACTTTAAATAAAACAGACTTTCAAACCTCCGGGTGCGAAGTGTCTGTAAAAGAGCCGAAGGTGGCCAACCTACGGATTCCAGGCTCCGGCTTGTTAGGATCCGTAGAAGAGTCTAAGGACTTTAAATAAGACAGAATTTCAAGCCTCCGGGTGCGAAGTGTCTGTAAAAGAGCCGAAGGTGGCCACATTGCAGATTCCAGGATCCGGTTCGTCAGGATACGTAAAAATATATATATATATATATATCTAAAAACTTTGATGATAAGATGCGCAAATTTGAAGCATGCAGGTGTTCAGACAATCATTGTGCTTAGCGAACCCTTTTATGTGATAAAGGCTCCGCCACCCACAAGGGGGGTGGAGGGTAGGAGTCACACGGCATGCTGTCGAACCATTCCACATTAAAATATTATACTCATACATCAAGAAAAATTGTTATCTAAACCCAAATAAAAACGGAGACCCTTTCGACCCCTAGAACTACCCCTGCGGCTACTTTGCCCTTCGGAGCTTGAAGTTGTCTTTTTAAGCCGGGTGCTTCTCTTTTTTCTCGAGGCTCGTAGTTTCTTCTGCTCCTCCTGAAGTTCAGCCCATGTTAAGAGCCTTTCGGAGCCTGCCTCGGCAAAGTTTTCGGCTTGGTACTCCGAGTCGGACCAGTCAAAAGGCTCGGAAGATGAAGACCCCTCCGCCTTCTCTTCCTCTTTAATATAAGATAAAACGTCCCTTTGTACTTCAAGGGTAACCTCCCCCCCGTCTCCGCGAGGAACAGAGAAGCGGGAACGGCGGTAAGGTCTCAAACTCTCAAGGACGGCCCACTCCTTTCGAAGCTCGGCGGTAGTTTCCAGAAGTTCGAAGTCGGGGCCCGAAGGGCATGACAAAACCTAAAAAAGAGCAGAACACCCAAGACAAGTACTGTTTATAACTTTTTCATTAATAAAACAAGGTTTACAAGGCCACAGGTACACAGCAGTCCTAAGCGGCTAGACCTGCGGGTCGGCTGGCGGAGCTGGAACCGGAGGGGCTGGTGAAGCAGGGAGTGGTGGCTTCGTTTGAGCTTGCTTCTGCCGGCGGGCCTCGTCGATCCAGGCCTTAGCAGCGACCTTGTGGTCCGTCTTCCAGGCTGACCTGAAGGCCTCCCAAGCCGAAGCCACCTCTGAAGATGGCCGCAGCAAGTCATCATCCGCGAAGCCTCCAGGGGACGAGCTCCCAACCGAGCCAAGAGGAATCCGAAGAGATTCAAGGTAACGAAGAACCCCGATGCCAGCACACTGTCCGGAGATCTCCCCGTACCGAATGCCGGAGTTCTTCATCAGCGACGAAGCAACCTGGATCCTCGTCAGCTTTCGGTCGAGTGGCTCGTAGGCTGCGGCGGAGGACGAAGGGCACATAGTGCCGAAGTACTCCAACGTACCGTGAAGAGCTTCCAAGGTACGATCAGCAGTACTGGAATTTTTCCTTTCTGCCGCTTCCAGGTTCGCAACAGTCGCGTCCACTGCGGCCACCCGGAGCATCAAAGAACTCTTTTGACCCATTGCTTGGCTAAGAGCCCCTCGAAGCTCCACCAACTGTGCGTTCGAGGTAGCTGCATCCTGACGAAGCTTTTCGACCTCCGTGCGGAGGACAACGCGTTCGGCTTCGGCTTCCTGGGCTGACGAACGGAGGGCTGCAAGGGCTTCGTCAGATGCTGCCCTAACCTTCCGTTCCTCCAAAACTTCTTCCTCCAGTCTGAGGGACCTCTCGGTGGAGTCATTGAGGGCCGTCTGGAGGGTGGTGACCTTTCGGTTGAGTCGATTAATTTCGACCTCGGTGGAAGTCGCTGCCACTCTAGCCAGGGCAAATTGCTGCAAGGAAAACTAGGTAAGCACTAAAGAAGTTATGACCATTAAAATATAGCAACTGTGGTGTCTTTTTCATACCTGAAGGGCAGCCCTTTCGAGGGCCGTGTTGAGGGTCGAAGCCCTAGTCTTGCTCAAGGCGGAGACCAACTCCGAGTTAGCAATATCTTGGCTTCTCTCAGCCAGGGGCTCCAGGAGTCCTCGAAGGCCGCTCCGGTGCTCCAAGAAAGGAGCCAGTAGAGGAAGCCAAGACAAAGCTCGGGCGTCGTCCGCTGCGGCCTCATCCTCCGAATTACCGACGGAGGGTGCGGTCTGGCCAAGACGAAGGCCGAGGCTAGAAATGCTCTTACCCCTCCCCGGCACGAAGGGAGGAGAAGCAAGAGCACTCAGACCCCCGGCCGCCACCTCTCCGGCCGGAACCACATTGTCGGAAGCGACTTCGGTGGTCGAAGTAGCCGCGGCCGGAGCCAACTCCGTCCCGGGAAGCACGTCGTCCGCCTCGAAGGACACGTTCTCTGCCACCAGGCTCGGAGCCCCTAGAGGAGCAGAAGGGTCCGCTCGGATAACCGTCTCCGAGGAAGCAGGGACTTCCGGCGCCACCAAAGCTTCGGTACCCGAAGAGGTAACTGCTTCAATAACAAAATTAATAAGCGTGTTTTACAGATAGCAGGCGAATGTTGACAAAAAAGGAGGAGCTCCGGAAGAATACCTCTGAGAGCTTCTTGAGGAAGGATCGCCGGATCCTCCAAGACTTCGTACATCCGGAGGATATTGGCAAAGTCATCCCCCGAGGTCCTGCCCTCGGTATCCTCCATCGGAGTTGCAGTCTCCGCAGGGACCGCTTCGAGTGAGGGCAAGTCGGGAGTAGAGTCCGACTCCACCGGCACGACGACGGGTGCGGGAGGAGTCGTTGGAGTTACACTAACCCCCTCCCTGACGGAGATGTTTGGGGGGACCTCCCCCATATCTTCGTCAATCAGGAGGTAGGCTTCGAAAGCCTTCGCCGTCGCACCTTCGGAGTCTTCTGCCTCTTCAGGAGTTGGGCTCCGCTCGTCCGGCGACGAAGAAGACGAAGCTGGCATCAAGTGGGGAGGTTGCTTCGCTGCCTTCTTCTGAAGCGGTTGCTTACCAGCTTTCTTGGAGGGCTCGGCCACTGCTTTCCTCTTACGGCCAGCCGCTCCGGTTAGGGCGAAGTCGGGAAGCTGCGGGGGCTCCATGCCGAGGGCTCTCCACACCCTGTTCGATCGCTCCCAACTCCCCACCAACTCCAGCCTTCTCTGCCTCTCGGCCACCGAAGGGGCTCCGAGAATTCGTTCGGTGGCCCGAACTATGTCTTCCGGAGCCAGTGCCAGAGGCACCGCTGAAAGGAAGAGGTATAGAAGTATGAGTATAACTAATCTGTTCATATAATATGATGCAGCAGGGAAAAGATGTACCTAAGTTTCGGAGGTCCCCCTCCGAAGCTTGTGGGATCACGATTGGCCAGTTGGCTCCGAGTGGAGGGATCCGAAGACCGACGAACTCCTCGGCCAGATCGCGCATACTCATGCGGCGGGCCACTGAAGCGAGCAACCCTAGCCTCGTCGTGAGCAAGCTAGGGTTCGGGGAGATGTCGGCCTCCTTCCGAAACCAGATCTCTTGTAGAGGGCCCGAGAGAGGGGAGTCCTCTCCGACTTCAGCGTAGAACCACCGAAGTATCCAGTTTGTGTACCATCGGTCGTTTATGGCTTTGGCAGGGAAATGAAGGGCATGCTCCCTTCGCAGCTGGAAGTTAACGCTACTGAAGGCTATCGTCACCTTGGAATCCCCCGGCCCGTCTTGAGGCTTCGGTTGGCAGATGGCCTCGTGGGTCGCCGCGAAGATTTCGGAGCGGCCTTCGCATCCCTCAGCCCGAAGCGCCCATTCGAAGACAGCCAGGCGGACGATCGCGTTGGGAGACAGTTGAGGCAGGGTTATGTGGAACAAGTCCAGCACCTCTGCCAAGAAATCCACAGCCGACAGTCCCAAACCTGCCTCGAAAAAGGCTTCGAAGACCACCACCTCTCCGCTTCGTGGTCGTGGGGTTGACTCTGTCCCAGGAACTCGAGTCCTCATTCCCGTCCCCAGCTTTCCTTCCACTGCCTCTTCTATTGATTCAGCAGTGCTCAACGACTGGCCGATGATGAAGCTTTGCGCAATCTTCTTCTTGGAAGGCGGGCGGAGCGCCCGAGGGTTCCTGGGCCAAGCACCGCTCGGACCTCCCGCCATTACCGCTGCTGCCGAAGCAGCCCACGCCTGTCTCTGCGCCAATGTGTTGGCCGCCGCAGGAGTGGTGTGGCTAGTTCTCGCCATCGCTCTCAAGTGCTCAAGGAGTTGGAAGATTGGGAGAAAGGGGAATTGCAGGTGGTGAATGCGGTAAAAACTCTCGGTTAATCTCCGTTTTCCCCTTTTATAACCATACGATCAGTACTACTCTTCGGGTAGTTTCACTTTGCAGGTCCTGCCTCCGTCACCGACAAGCGGGTCCGGTCACTGGAACGACGTATGAACCGCTGAAGAAATCGACTGTTACCTTTTTTACAGAGGGTAACGGCTATTTGCGCCGTAACGGTCGTATTGACGGTACCCCACGACGTTCGCCCTCCGTAACCGTCTCCACGACAAGGGCACTCCGTAACCGTTTTCGCGACGCTCACGCTCTGAAACCGTTCCATTCCCAGGGAGTTCTCTCACTGTGCCAAAACTCGAGGACGAAGGTTCTAAAATATTGGTCCCAAAATCCTGGGCTAAGTCATAACATCTTCAAATTCCCTTTAAGCCTCAGAAACTAGAAATGTTCCTTTCGTATACTGCATTCTTTCTAAAAACAGGTTATCTACAGAAAGGCGTATTCGAGGGGCTACTGTTGGGGGAAATTACTTTATTTCCAAGACTTAAAGACTAACCCTCCGTGGGCTCAGGGAAGATCCCGAAGGTGGCGGACTGCTGCTCGGAGCATACGTCAACACGGCCGGAGGGTGCCACGGTGCGAAGTCATAGAGAACCCTCCGAAGGGAAGAAGGAGGCCTCGAAGCAGGAAGACGTGATTGATTGGATGTCAGCTTATCCATCTACCCTACAGCACTTTACCGTGTATAACCTTGTTTATAATACCAAATAATTTCTACTATGTCAGTTGTAATGTAGGGGTAAATAGGTCTTTTCCTTATGCCTTTTTCCCTATAAATACCCCCCATTGTACCTTGTAAGGGGGATCCAGAACTAGTGGTTCAAACATACACACTCGGACCTCTTGAGCTATTATCCTTTACGGAGGCTCGAGTTCGTCCTAAAGCACAAACCTCTTGTTTGTTCGTTCTTGATTACCGAGAACCTGTTGGTGTAACTTTTACACCAACACATACTAGTTGCTTGTTTAACTCTACGTTGTTCAGGAACTAGATATAAGTTAAATTTATGCTCTACGGTCATCTCCCAATCTAGGTATTCTTCAGCATCATATTCACCATAAAAATATGGGATGGTAAACTTACTTCTGATAGAAGAAATATTGTTACCATGATTATGATTTGTCGCACCTTCCATACCTTCCATGGTTAGTAGAAAAGGAAAAACACTTGGAAAAAATATTAGCCCTATCAACTATTAGGTAGTGGAATGTATTCTCGCTCACACTCAAGAATCTTACCACAATCTTACAAGGTTCTTACCATCGCGGGGCAGTGAATGGCACAATCTTGGTCGTGGCACAATTCTTGACTGGTTGGTGACTTCCAAAGAGAGTGGTATATGATTGCAAAGACTCAAGCTGCACTGATCAGAAGTATATATGTGGAGCTATAGGAAGGCCAAATATTTGAGTGGAACACAATTCAATAACAGATAGTAATGTTGAATAAATGTTCAAACTATTAGTCCTAATTGCTGGTCTACTCGTGTTCTAAGAACAGTAGTGACACAAGAAGTAAACAAGGATGAATAAGATGAATTGCAAGGACAGTGTCAACACGACACCAGCAACACTATGAAACAAATAGTGCAGGGCCTTCGGTATAGCCTCTTTTTTTCTCCTTTTTTTGTCTTTTTTTTCTCTTTTTCTCTCTCTTTTTTTGCAACCAATTACCAAGTGCTAAGTAGCAA
Organism: Zizania palustris; assembly: GCA_019279435.1. Classification (NCBI taxonomy): domain Eukaryota; kingdom Viridiplantae; phylum Streptophyta; class Magnoliopsida; order Poales; family Poaceae; genus Zizania; species Zizania palustris. Next base: position 56,403,223 of record JAAALK010000287.1, on the reverse strand, counting down.
TAATATGCCCCAAGATTAAGCACAACACCAAGTTTCGGCTCAAACCGATGGAATATGATATCGGTACAGGAAACCCTAAATAACCAGTGCTGAAACTTCGGAGCCCAAAATGAAGGCCTTACTGATTTTTTTTAATTTGTTGACAACACCGTTACTGATGAAATCAGTATCGCCCAAGCTGAATTTTAGAGATATACCTGTGGTAAAAATTTCAGCTCAATCGGAGTTACGAGCGAAAAGTTATGGCCGTTTCAAGGAGAACCCTCCGAAATCAGATCTATTCCCCCTAAATCGGATCTGTTGGTTGTGGCGGAAACAGATGGAGATGGGGATCGGTGGGGGTGGAAAAATTATGCAGCGGAGTAGGGGAATTGTGGCGGTGACACGAACCAATCTAAAACATGAATTAACCAGCAATGAGACACAAATTTGGACACGAATTCAACACTACGGACTCTGAAAGAGAATTATGCAAAAGGCTAACGATGTCTCGGACAGGGATTTTTTTGTTTGGCTTTTCTGTGGACTCTAGGATGAATATGAAATCAATATAATCTAAGATACACGAACCTGACGGTAAACTAAGCTCTGATACCACTTGATGGAGGAGGGGGTGCCCGATCTTCCGTCGGGTGGAGGATAAACAACGATTTGTGGAGAACTCGACATTGACGATCCGGCTTCCGATCAACGAGATCGGCCCTTGCAATCGCTACACCACTGCTCCGTTGGTTATCAACCAAGCATAGCCTGATTGACCTCACCAAGAAGGCTAATCCTTGCCTACGAATCGAAGAACACAAGCAAGAACGCAGAAAACGCAATCGAACTGAAAATTCTATTGGAATATGCGAAATGGGGTTCACTTACAAACCCGACGAAGCGGCGTCTATCAAAGCAACGTGTAAACTAAACCCAAAAACCCTAGATGGTTGTAGAAACACCTTATATAGTAGTTTGGGACGCACCCCTAATGGGCTCAACTGGATACACGGCCCAAAAGGCCCAATAACGCAACGCAGAAAACATCATGCTGACAAATTCTGGACTCTATCTTGTTTTGACGATTTCGGTTGATCTATAATGAATTTGGAGATGAAACCGGTGGCATTGGAAAGGTAATTAAGTTATCTTTCTTGCTGGGTGGAATGTCAAAAACGGAGTCCGTATGCAGCCTGGGCGATGATTTTAGTGCATGCTGCTCCTGGAATCCGAGTGGGACATAAATTGTAGTTGGATTGGATTTTCAAATTGGCTTGGACGTCCTTCCTGGTTCTTCTCCAACTCTTTGTTTATGTCTGTTGGGGAAAAATATTCCATCTTCAGGGTTATTGCAGTAACAGGACAAAGGCCAGTGATTAAGTCCAAGATTTCCAACATATAACTCCGGGGATGCATTGAATCACGTTCGAAGTATGATGACGGACTCTAGTTCGGAGTATATCTTCGAACTTGGACTCTTCCGAGAGCTTCTTTGCCAGCTAAGATGGAATACTTATCTTCTTTCTCATTAGATTAGTCTTTTACCATTTTAGCCCTATTAAGGGTACCGAATAGTTTCCACTATGTCGGTTGTAATAGAGGGGTAAAAGGGTCTTTTCCTTAATGTTTGGCCTATAAATACCCCTCGTTTTACCCTCTAATAGGGACCGAATACAAGTTATTTAATACACACTTTCGAACTATTTTAAGCTATTATCCTTTCGGAGGCTTGGAATAGTTTACTTCACAAACACTTTGTTTGTTAGTTTCTAATCTTCAGAAACCTGTTAGCGTAATCTTTTACGCCAACAGTTGCCGCCATCCGTGTGGAACTTAGTCCAAAAACTTTGTTCTCTACCAAGTTCTCAAACCATGCCTCCTAAGCAGAGTGCAGGTGGTAATCCTGTTCGGAGGTCTCCTCGGACCTCCGGAGCAAGATCTTCAGACACAGTTGAGGTCGGAGGACCTTCGACATTTCCTCCACCTCAAACTCCTGAAGGGATTCCCCTTCCTCGAGCATACGGAGTTCCTCCGCCAACTCCATCTATACTTCGGCCAGCCGGAGTCTCTCTTCCACCTCAAGTTCCACTTCGAACTGATCCCTACAGTTCTCAAGACCCGGAAGATCCTTCCGGAGGAGATGAAGACGGTCTTGGTGATATGGCCGCTCAAATGGCCAGTCTCCAAGCTGAAGTAGCAAGGTGGCGGCAAGAAGCCGCGAATAGGATTCGTTCTCAAGCCACCCCAACCATTCCCGAAGTGCCCGAAGACGACGAACTTATTTATCTCGAAGCCCCGGAGAACGCTTCCTTCGACACCGAGTCTCCACTGCATCCTGAGTTGCAGAAAGTATGCTTCGACCCTAAGTTCAAAACTTCGAAGCTTTGCAAGCATGCCGGAGATGAAGATCCTTGAGAATTCGTCCGTTCTTATGCTCTAGCAATTGAAGCCAGTGGAGGAGTGTGGGACACTATGGCAAAATGTTTCCCCCTAGCTCTTCAAGGAGTGGCATTGCGGTGGTTCTGGTCTTTGAAGCCAGGATCAATCAGTTCATGGGGGCAGTTGAAGAGGAAGTTCGTGAGTAACTTTCAGGGTACTTTCATACCCCCAATGTAAACAGGAAGTCTTTTCCAGGTGAAGCAGCTCCCTGGAGAGACCTTAAGACAATATTTCAAGTGCTTCGCTCATACGAAGTCGCAAATTCGAGGGTTAACTACGTCTTCGGTAGTTGACGCAGCTCGAGAAGGAGTTATTCATCCAGGCCTCCTTGATAAACTTCACCGGAAAAGCATATCTTCTGTTTCTCAGTTGATGTCTTATTTCGAAGAGTATGCAAGGTCAGAAGAGGGATGGCTTCGGAGAACTGCTGCAACCCCGTCGATATTGCAAGAAGTTAAATTGGAAGTGAAAACTTCAGCACAGCCGCAAGGGACTAGCTTCGAAGCTCAGCATGACAGGCGTCGGGGGCAAAAGCATCCTCGTTCAGAAGTTCTGAACATTGCACCCCCACAGAAGTTTGCCCAAAGGGATCCACAACCCTCAAGAAGCAAGACCAGTGGCTGGAGGCCGCCAGGGAAACCGGCTGGCAAAGGCCAGACCTTTTTCTGCTGTATCCATGGTGAAAACCGGAGTCACGCAACTGATGCGTGCAAGGCTATACTTGCTCTGAGAGGAGAGTATCTGGAAAGAACTTCGGGTAGAAGCACTACTGACCGAGTTCCGGCTGAAGTGCGTTCGGAGCCTGTCCAGGCTGTGGCGCGGATAGAGCACTTCGATTCGGCAAGATGTCCTCTGGTGGTCAATATTATGCCACCTCCGAAGCAAGAAGAGGGGCAAGATCGAGGAAAAAGAGTAGTCCTCCCCATCTCCGGAGGAGGGACCCTCGGAAGTATGTCAAAGAGGCAGAGAAGAGAATATGTCAGAGAAGTGGGCCATATTGGAACCTTTTCGTCTGCAACTGCTATGCCCGAATGGTCCCATGTGCCAATATCTTTTTCCGCAGATGATGCAGCTGGTGTTAAATTTCAACATGCAGACCCACTTGTCATCACTGCCGACATAGCAGGAACTGAGGTTCGGAGAGTGCTAATTGACGGAGGGAGTTCGGTGCATATTATTTTTGTCCAAGCTTTTGATCAACTCTGCATCTCCAGAAAGCATCTTCTCCCAGCAACCCGTCCTTTACAAGGCTTTGCAGGACCCCCTCTTGATGCTATCTGCCAAATTGGCCTGGAAGTTACTTTCAGAGTGGGGCCACTGGCTAGGACAGAGGAAGTGATCTTCGATGTTGTAGATGCTCCATATGCATACAATGTCATCTTCAGAAGAGGCATGTTAAATCAATTCGGAGATGTGGCGCATCATAATTACTTATGTATGAAGATGCCCACACAAGCGGGAGTGCTCACTGTTTTCGGAGATCAGGCCATTGCGCGAAGAGCAGAGTATGGTCATGTCCCTCCTCTTGACCCGAGATAGGTGAACAGTGTGCAAGATAATCCGGAAGATTTTTCTGCTCCCAATGAATCTTCGAAGAAATCCTTCCCAAGACCAAGTCCCGAAGGAGAGATTGCAACGAAGGTTATTGTTGGGGGAAATTACTCCATTTTCAGGACTTAAAGATTAATACCTCAAAGGCTAAGAAGTGCTCCGAAGCTGGTGAGCAGATGTTCGGAGGTAGAGGCGTCAAGCCGAAGGGTGCAGCGATGCAAAGCCTTGATGAACCCTCCGAATGGAAGATAAAGGCCCCAAAGCTGAAGGACAAGATTGATGAGATGTTTGGCTTATCCATCTACCTTGTAGTGTTTTACCTTTTATAACCTTGTTCCTGGCACCGAATAGGTTCCACTATGTCGGTTGTAATCTAGGGGTAATTAGGTCTTTTCCTTATGCCTTTTTACCTATAAATACCCCCCTCCATACCCTGTAAAAGGGGGGGCCCGGAACAAGTTATTCAATACACACGTTCGGACTACTCGAGCTATTATCCAACTCGGAGGTTCGAGGCAGTCCTAAAGCACAAACTCTTTGTTTGTTCGTTCTTGATCTCAGAGAACCTGTTGGTGTAACTTTTGCGCCAACAGTTGGCGCCGTCCGTGGGGACACTAGTTCTAGAAGCTTGTTCTCTGCTGTTGACTGCACTTCGAAGACCACTTACGGAGGGAGCCTCGGAGTCTCGGGATTCCGCGCACCCTTCAGTTAAGGGCTTCTTAGTGCAGCCCGAAGGCCTTCACTCGACTTCCCGAGTCGTTCGAAGTCCTCCGTCTCCAAGACCTCTTCGTGGCTAGCTATGCCTCCGAAGCGGAGTCAAACTTCGGGTCCTCTTCGAAGGTCCCCTCGAGCCGCAGGAGCTGGACCCTCAACTGCTCCGGCGATTCCCACCGAGGCCGCTAGGCGTCGAGTACCCAGGGGTTCTCGAGCTCCTCCTACGGTGCTTCAGACTGATTACATCAGCTCCCAAGACCCGAAGCTACCTTCAGAAGAAGACGAAGGCCTTCCTGGAACCGAGGCTACTCAATTAGCCAGGCTTCAGGAGGAAGTAGCTAGGTGGAGGCAGGAGGCTGCCGATCGCCTCCGCACTCAAGCCTCCACCGAGACTCCCGAAGGGCCTCAAGACGGTGGTGCTCACAACCCCCCAGAAGTTGTCCAAGTCCCGGAGGAAGCCGAAAACGCATCTTTCGATGAGGAGTCCCCATTGCACCCGGGCTTGCAAAGAGTCCCCTTTGATCCCAGGTTCAAGGCTTCGAAGTTACACAAGTACTCCGGGGGGTCGGACCCCGGAGAGTTCGCCCGCTCATATGCCCTGGCAATAGAAGCAAGCGGGGGGGTGCGAAGCACTATGGCAAAATGCTTCCCCCTCGCTCTTGAAGGCGTGGCGCTCCGATGGTTCTGGTCTCTGAAGCTAGGATCGATCAGCTCTTGGGAGCAGCTGAAGAAGAAATTTGTGAGCAACTTCCAAGGCACCTTCGTGGCCCAATGTCCATAGGAAGTTTGTTCCAGGTGAAACAGCGGGCGGGAGAAACACTCCGGGAGTACTTCACGTGCTTCGCCCACACCAAGTCGCAGATTAAGGGCCTATCTACCTCTTCAGTAGTCGACGTCGCCCGCGAAGGGGTGCTGAACCCTGACCTCCTCAGCAAACTCCATCGGAAGCTGGTGACGTCTGTGGCGCAGCTGATGGCATACTTCGAACAGTATGCCAAGGCGGAGGAAGGCTGTCTTCGACGTGCGGAAGCACCATCACCCACCCTCCGGGAAGTCAAGATGGAGCCCGAATCCTCCGCTCCCCGACAGACTCCTCAAGACAACCGCTTCAACGAGCACAAGCGGGGAAAGAAGCATTTTCATTCGGAGGTACTAAACATTGCACCTTCTGCTCCGAGGGCACCTGCCAATTTCCAACAGGCGAAGAATTTCAAGGCCGGGCCGCCGAAGCCTCAAGAAAGGGCGCCTGGCAGGCGTCAGAGTTTTTTCTGTTGCGTGCATGGTGACAATAGGAGCCATGACACGAAGGATTGCAAGGCAGTGTTGGCCCTTCGGGGTGACTACCTTGAGCGAAGTACAGGGCGGGGTGCTTCGGACCAAGCCCCATCATCGACACGGTCGGAGCCTGTGCAAACTGTGGCCCGAGCCGGTGCCCTTGAAGCCCCCATGCGGCTACCGGTGGCCAATATTATGCCACCACCAAAGCAGGAAGACCCGCAAGACCACGGCAAGCGAGTGGTCCTGCCCATCTCCGGAGGGGGGACCCTCGGGAGCATGTCCAAGATGCAGCGGCGCGAGTACGTCCGCGAGGTAGGGCACATTGGGACCTCGAGTTCCGCCGAAGCAATGCCCGAGTGGTCCCACGTGCCCATCTCGTTTACTGCCAGCGATGCCGCGGGGGTGAAGTTCCCCCATGCTGACCCCTTGGTCATTTCTGCTGATATAGCAGGAGTGGACGTCCGAAGGATCCTAGTAGATGGCGGGAGCTCCGCAGACATACTCTTCGTCCAGGCCTTCGATCAGATGTGCATACCTCGGAAGCATCTACTTCCAGCAGCCCGACCACTTCAAGGGTTCTCAGGACCGCCTCTCGATCCCCTCGGCCATATAGGCCTCGAGGTTGCATTCGGAGAGGGGCCTTTGGCTAGGGTAGAAGAGGTGATCTTTGATGTGGTCGACACCCCATATGCTTACAACGCAATCTTCGGCCGAGGGATGCTGAACCAGTTCGGGGCTATAGCGCATCATAATTACCTTTGTCTCAAAATGCCCACGCAAGGTGGAGTGCTTACCATTTCAGGAGACCAAGCTGTAGCCCGGAGGACGGAGTATGGCCATGGACAGCCGTTGGATCCCCGGCAAGTGCACAACGTGGCGAAAAGCATCGAAGAAGTGTCGGAGGCCTCGAACCCTTCGAAGGGGCCCTCTCTCAAGCAAAGCCCGGAGGGTGATGTTGAGACAAGAATAATTATGAAAGATGGCAAAGAGTACCCAGTATAGTTCGGCAAAGGGCTATCCCCGGAGATAGCTGCCTCGTTAGAAGAAGTCGTTAGGAAAAATATGGACGTGTTTGCTTCGACTGACGAAGACATCACCGGGGTCGATCAAAGCATCATCGAGCATAGTCTGCTCGTCAACCCAAAGGCCAGGCCAGTGCGCCAGGGGCTCCACAAGCTGTCAGCAGAAAGAGCAAGCCTCGCTAAAGCCAAAGTAGAAAAATTATTAAGAGCTGGCATCATTAGGGAGGTAGCCCATACCGAGTGGTTGGCTAACCCTATTTTTGTAAGGAAGAAGGACTCGAACAAGTGACGCATGTGTATTGACTTTACTTCATTAAATAAAGCATGCCTGCCAGACCCCTACCTGATGCCCCGAATAGATCAGCTGGTGGATTCCACAGCCGGCTCCGAATTGCTAAGTTTCCTCGACGCTTATTCCGGGTATCATCAAGTATGGCTGAAACGCGAAGACGAAGCCAAGACAAGCTTTATAACTCCTTCCGGAGTATTCTGTTATGTAAGAATGCCTTTTGGTTTGCAGAATGCCGGAGCCACCTTTTCACGTTTAATAGCTAAGGCTCTAGGTCATCAGATAGGCCGGAATGTCGAGGCCTATATGGATGATATTGTAATAAAAAGTGCTCAAAAGCACCAGCATAGCCTAGACCTAGCTGAAACATTTGAGAGCCTCCGAGCATGTGGAGTACGCCTCAACCCGGAAAAATGTATATTCGGGGCACAAGCAGGAAAGCTGCTAGGGTACTTAATTTCGAGCAGGGGAATCGAAGCTAGCCCAACACAGATAAGCGCACTACAAAGGATGGCTCCACCAGAGAATTTGAAGCAAGTGCAGAAGCTAGCAGGAAGGCTCGCAGCACTTAGCAAGTTCCTGGCCAGGTCAGCAGAGCGGAGCCTCCCAATTTTCAAAGCATTAAAGGGGTCCGAAAGCTTTAGTTGGACACCGGAGTGTCAGAAGAGCTTCGATGATATAAAAGCATACCTTGGAAGATTATCAACTTTGACCGTTCCCCTTCCAGAAGAAACACTGCTCCTATATCTTGCAGCAACAGGTTCAGCAGTAAGTGCAGTATTGGTCCGGGAAGTTGAGCTTAAAGGAAAGCTGGTGCAGAACCCAGTTTATTTTGTGTCGGAGGCATTGTCCGGAGCTAAAGTCAGATACTCCGAGCTCGAGAAGTTTGCTTATGCCCTAGTAATGGCCTCGCGAAAGCTAAGGCATTATTTCTTGGCGCATAACCTGATCGTCCCTACATCGTATCCTCTTGGAGATATGCTCCGAAACAAAGATTCTACGGGCAGGATTGGAAAATGGGTGGTCGAGCTAGCACCCTTCGGAATCTCCTTCACGGCAAGAACAGCTATTAAATCCCAAATCATAGCCGATTTCGTAGCAGAGTGGACTCCATCTGCTATTTGGGCCCCGAAAGAACCCTCCGAAGGTTTATGGACAATATTTTCGGACGAAGCTTATCAAGCATCCGGTGCCGGAGCAGAGGCCATCGTCATATCACCATCAGGGCAGAAGGCCATGTATTCTGCGAGGCTCAACTTCAGAACCACTAATAACATCGCCGAGTACGAAGGAATCCTGCTAGGCCTCCGAAAGGCCAAAGTGCTCGGAGCCACAAGGATAGTGATTAGGACAGATTCCCAAGTCGTCGCAGGGCATGTTGATAAAAGCTTTCAAGCAAAGAATCCACATCTAGCACAATACCTTGAAGAAATCCGCAAGGCCGAAGAAGCATTCAGAGGAATTATAGTTCGGAGTATCCCTCGTGCAGAGAATCAACTCGCAGATATTCTTGCAAAGGCTGCAGCAGGGGCAGTGGACCTTCCGGAGGGTGCTTTCTACGAAGAACTAGCGCAGCCAGCAGCTGTTCAGTTACCCTCTTT
>JAAALK010000287.1:56292430-56394247 GCA_019279435.1 Zizania palustris | reverse complement strand
ACCTCTTTCTGGGTTTGCGAATCATGACTCCAGAACTGATTTTGCCTTCTATTGCGGCCGCGAGTGATTCCCTTTTGCAGGTTGAGGGCCCCAATTGATAGGACTGATCCGTGTACTTCGTCGATGTCGGGAAGAGGTCCTGAGAGCCAACATTTTGGGGATTTCTCCCCGCCGCCGCCATCGCTGCCATTGCTGGTGTCGGAGTTGCCATCGCCGATGTCGCAGCCGCTGCTGCTGCCGCCGCCTGCTGCCGAGCTAAGGTTGAAGCCGCTCCAGGACCCTTGAAACTGGTTTTTGCCATGGGATCGCATGGGTTGCTTCAGAGGAAAAACGGAGGTTAGGGCTTGTCTGATGGTTTGTTGCACGAAAGCGGTGGAAAGGTACTCGAGAAGGGTCTGGGCTCTCTATTTATAGCCCAGACCACGATTTTTACCGTTTGCATCTGCCGTTTCGCATTCTTAACCGTTACTTTGTTGTGGAATTAACGCATCGCGTAACTTCCGTTAGAAGAAAGAAGCCAACGGCTATTTCTTCCAAGTCTAAAAGGCTTTCGGGCTTCTCGAGTTAGTTCTAAGATGGTTCGAATGTAATTTTCTTAGAAATTGATTCGAAGTTTTGCATCTCCACGTATTTCGGAGGTGGTTTAAATCTGCTAACCCCTACGCATGATTATTTTTCTTGTGTATACTTCTCTCCTAACATTACAGATTTAGCGGAGAAGCGTATTCGAGGGGCTACTATTGGGGGAAAATATTCCATCTTCAGGGTTATTGCAGTAACAGGACAAAGGCCGGTGATTAAGTCCAAGATTTCCAACATATAACTCTGGGGATGCATTGAATCAAGTTCGAAGTATGATGACGGACTCTAGTTCGGAGTATATCTTCGAACTTGGACTCTTCCGAGAGCTTCTTTGCTAGCTAAGATGGAAGACTTATCTTCTTTCTCATTAGATTAGTCTTTTACCATTTTAGCCCTATTAAGGGTACCGAATAGTTTCCACTATGTCGGTTGTAATAGAGGGGTAAAAGGGTCTTTTCCTTAATGTTTGGGCCTATAAATACCCCCCGTTTTACCCTGTAATAGGGACCGAATACAAGTTATTCAATACACACTTTCGAACTATTTTAAGCTATTATCCTTTCGGAGGCTTGGAATAATTTACTTCGCAAACACTTCGTTTGTTAGTTTCTAATCTTCAGAAACCTGTTAGCGTAATCTTTTACGCCAACAATGTCCAAGTGATTTTCATCATCTCCATGGTTCCTAACAACAATAATAATAGTTAGTAATTTATTTCCAAGATAATATACTAAGATACTTAGAAACGAGTTGACCTGGAGATTTAATCGTCGTGCTCGAACTCGAATAATTGGATCTTGGTATTCATGTATGGTTGTATCATTGGTAGGGATGTCCTCATCAGCGATGGTGGAGGAGTTACCTACACGCAAAAATATTAACAAAAACATTGTATGCGATTCATTCTAGAAAAATATAAAAAAGAAAGGAAAAATTATAATACCGGTTTGTTTGCACGTGGTCCACGCTTTGGCCTTGGCTTTAGATTTTCTAGAGTCCACGAGTAGTTCGTACACTTCCAATACCTCATCTCGATGGTGAGGTCATTCTGGCTTCGCATGAATTTACATGTGTCTCCATAGAAACACATGGAGGGTTCGACACCTTCCGGCGGACGGCGATGGGGATCATAACCGAGAGTCAATATATCCTGCTTCACCATCTACGATTGTATGTCAACATAAATATATCTATTAAATCTTGAAGTGATTATACTACCTAATTACGAAATTAAATAAATAACAAAAAAACACATAACTGACTTACCTTGAGAAAGCCTGGAAAAATGCACCGAGAAAAATAGATGGTGTGTGGTGGTGTGGTGGAGAGGGGGTCTTCGGCCCCCTTTTATAGCCCACACTGTCCCCCACGTTCGGTAGTGTGGGGACCGAACGTGCCACGTCGGCCACGTTCGGTCGTTGCAGCGCCGAATGTGGCCAATGGCTAACACTACGTTATCGCGCAACAGCTAGCCAGGCCGAACGTTGTGTTGGACCGGGCAGAATGCACACTGAACACACTGCGAAGAGGACTTCGAAAGGGAAAAAACAGGCTTCGAGTTAAGCCAAGAATAGTGCTTCGCTAGTAATCAGAGAGGACTAGCCTCAGTTTACATAGAGCGAACTCACTGAAAATCACTCTTCACACTGACATACCTCTCACACACTTCTCTAGAAGAGATCTAGTACACAAACTCAACTCAAAAGAAGATGGTGCACAGAGAAATCAAAACATGCAGTGCAAAGTAGACATACAAGTTCAAGCACAAATGAAAATAGAATCAAAGTTTCATTACTTGAACAGGGAACACAAAAAATGAGCTCACAGATCTGAATACAAGTTGTGTGGCGGCTGGCACAGGAGCTCAAAAATGGCTGCTCAAAGTGTTACCGTTGCCTAGCCAGCCTCCACTATTTATAGGCACTATTCAGCCCTGTGAATAGACTACTTTACCCCTAGGGTTTATACTGATTTTGTCTCATCAGAACAGGGGGTACAGCTGGTAGTCTACTTTATTTGGAGGCTTCTTTTGTTAGCTTCGCAGAGGAGACAACACTAGCTTTTGCAGAGCAGACACGGTCAGCCTTTGCAGTTTTGGAATCTTGTGAAACCCCCCTTCGCACGCGAAGGGTGCGGTAGCTTCGACGAGAAGCCTTGAGCTAGACGGCCTTTGCTTCACCGAAGTCAGCCTTTGATACAGTGACGGTTTTGAGCCGAAGCCGTCAAAGCCCTTGAGTCTTCGCGCCATCACCTCCGGAGTGGACCACCACGGCTTCGCAGCTACTCCCAGCTTGAACTCTGTCAGTCCGTGTACCGAAGCCATGCATGGCCGAAGTACTTCAAGTCAGCCACACTCCGAAGCCCCACCTTCGGAGTACTACCCTTCGAAGTCCATCCTTCGTCCCAGGCCTCCGCATGAAGCATTCCGTGAGCACTTCATTGCAGTGTCTCTCCCCGAGCACACTCCTCGACGAACCTCACCCGGACCATGCCTTCGATGCACCTTGACTTCTGAGACCTCCGTTGGGTAAACCTTCGAGTGTCTCCTTTCAGAGCACACTTCGAACACCTTGCCTCATTGCTGAGGACTTTATCCACCATACTTCGAAGTCACTCCATTCGGAGTACCCTTTGAAGTGCCTCGCCTTCGAGGACTTTGTCTCGGGGTACCTTCAGCCGGAGCCACGCTCCGCACCCTCTGCCTTCTCCTGGCGCACCTTGACCCGAGGACCGACCTCGACCCCTCGCAGCCTTCGTGACCGAGCTCCTCGCTCGCCCGACATCAAGCCTGCCGCTTGATCCAGGTTCACTTGCTGCGAACCGTCCATCGCCTCTGAATTCACCTGCGCACCACAGACAAATAGACAAGTGTATCCAGTACCCCGGAGACCTCTCCGGGTAAACAACCTCTGGTACACACTCTGGTGTACCTCCCAAAGTACCAAACCATTCGGTACACTCAGATCATTGTGTACTGTCGGACCCCTCCGTCAGTCACACTCCGCTGCAACAGCCGCAACAAACGGACTCACCGAACCCTTCGGTGAAACAACCTCTGAACCCCTTCAGAGGTACTCCTTCGAATAAGAGGATAAAATCTGTTAATCACTCATCACAGACTCCGAAACCAACCCTTGATTTCTCACGTTGCCACATCACTCACGTTCTGCCCTTGTACCGCCAAATGTGAGTGACGTGGCCACGTTCATCACGACTAGCCGTTGCGCGTCTACGTGGCGGCCACGTTCGGTGTTGCAACGGCCGAACGTGGCCGATGTGTCAAGTTCGATTGAACTCATGCTGAACGTGGCGCCACATGGTCACGTTCGGTGGTTGCACTACCGACGGAGATTTAGATTTGTAATATTTGAAAACGGGATACCAGAATTGTTTTTTTTAAAAAAAATATTTCCGACGAGCTACAGCTTTGTTGGGTAGCTTCGCCGGCCACGATAGCGTCCCCTACGTATACACGCGCATGCACATCGGTGGTCCTGTAGCCAAAATTTGTCTCAGCTCCTTGGACTGAGTGGTGTGAGTGTGACTACCGGCCGGATCGCAACCCACATTATAAAAACAAGGCTATCTCGGTTACTCGCATAACCGAGGGTGTTAGATGGGTTAGTATATCCTCTCTCCTCAATGGATGCCCAGAAAATCACTGCGTGAGAGAGAGTGAGAGCGAGCATGTGTTTCACTTTCACCGGGGTCGGGTCGGGCCGGTGGCGTCCGGTTTGACGGTCAAAGCTTCGGCAGGAAGTGCGGGAACCGAGCCCCAGACGGCCAGACCGGTCCTGGCGCCAATATTCTACTCCCGCACCGCAAATACTCTACTCGATCGTGCCGTCGTACGCGGGAAGGGGGGAGTGTGGGAGTCTCGCGGGCGCGGGCAGCCGAGGAGGATCCCATGCATATGCACACGCGCACACGCATTGACGCATGTGTGCGCCGCATGGGGAACCGGCCGCCTCCTTCCCCTCCCTCACGTGCACCGTGGAAACCAACAACGCCGCCGCATGCGTGCTCGCTCTCGTCCTCGCTCGTGCATGTGTGGAAGCAGCTAGTCCACGCGTGCGTGCTGTGTGTCCGCTAGCTAGCTAGCTCTCGCCTCTCGAAGTGTCAGACTCAAGACTCAAGAGCTAGCAGCTGCCGGGGCGACTGTGCCCAGCAACCGACGTTTTGCTCTCTGGACTCTGGACTCGATCTGGACAGGACAGATCCCGGTTTTATCCATGCGTGTATGGATAAATTAAGTTACTTCAATGCGGAAGCGGAACTATATATTCAGGGTGTTTGTACGCAATTTATATTTTTCGGCTATATTAACGATAACATTACTCGATATGAGTACTAGAGCGTGTTGGACACATATCACGGCAATTTTTGTTCCAGCTTGGCTAGTGGAAGAACTATATATCGTCGCAGATGCAAGTTGGTAATTACCTGGTGACTGCTGGAGTATTATTCTTTGTCTGCAGGTGAAGCTAGCCAATGTGACAGGTAGTTAACGTCGAGGGATCGGGGATGTGAAAGCTTAGTTGACACAACATATATAGTGCGCGCGGTAAGCCCGCCATACATTGATACATACTTCCTTCCATTTCTAAAAGAAAGTCGGTTTAGCATTGTATCTAAAATTCCTTAAAAGATGTCGTTTTGTATTTTTATGTGTATTCTATATATTTTTACCCTTAAAGTAGTACTTAAAGAACCGAGAACTAATAGGATGGAGTAAGATTATTGAATCTGATTGTCATGGACGCACCTTATTTAATATGAACAAACAGGTAAATATACAAACTAATAGGTAAATATACAAACTAATTAAACATTCCTAGGTACCTGAAATCATATTCATAACGACTTTTTTTGAACCCCGAGGGAGTAGATACATACGTTGATAGTGCCTATGGATTGGATGGCAAATAGCATGCAATTTGTATTTCTATACCCGTAGAGGGAGAAGCAAGTTGTTCGCTGGTATATGATGATCCAGGCCACCTGTTGTATCTACTTATATCCTAATGACCAGCCTAGCTAGCTACGCATGCACCCTAGTTGCAGCTATTACATTATTAACATTCTCCCCTGTAATCATGTACGTACGCATGGTCCTGAAGCTCTGCACATGCGTGTATGGCTGCCCAGCTAGCCAGCCGGTGTCTGTTGATCGACCCGGCATGTTCCGTAGAAACGTTCAGTGCACGTACTCGTCCAGTGCTAGCGTGCGTGTAGGCACTGTTCATTTTACTAGCCTCGTCCTCCCGTGGATGGCCCCTGTAGGTGTGCCCGGAAGACAAGGTTGTGTGTCCTTGTAGAGGGCACATCTTGCAACCCCAGCTCCCCTACTTTATTCGGAGTCACCGTGCAGAGTGACCTTTCTTTAGGGTTAACATTTCTCGCTCTTTCGGGTTGGCTGGGCGTTTCTCGATATGTAGAGAGAGAGAGAGAGAGAGAGAGAGAGAGAGAGAGAGAGAGAGAGGTGCCCGTGTGATGCGGGGAAGACAGTGGGTTTGGATCATTTGATTATAGTACCAAGGAATGATGAAGAAAAGATAACAGGGGAAGGGAATATAATATGGTCAGAGTGAGATTCACACTAGAGAGTGACACTTTCAGTTCTAGTCTTGAGTTTTCAGAGTATAGAAAGTATATAGGTTTTTATGTATGTAACATCCACGCAATATTCTTCTACATACCATCCTAGAAATTTTCAAGTACAAAATAAGCATGCAACGTACAGACAAAAGATGTTCCTTGTTCTGTAAACTGAGTTTGAAATTTTTTAGAAGGGTATATGTGATGATATAGAAATGGGCATGGGTAAATTGTGCTTAATAAGTGTAAATTATCTGTACATAAGTCGCTATCATAGAACTCATCATCTGTATTGCAACTCTAATAATATATGGCGGGTGAGATCAGTGCTATTTAGTTAGTGATGCATTACATTCATCTCTGTTGAGTGTAACTAACCATCATAAATTTTATCTATGGTTGTTGATTATAACAATTTGTCATTGACAGCTTTACCACCTATTTCATATGAGGGGTCATCTCAAGCTAACTAGCTTAACTACCAAATCATCATCATCTATGACCGGTGACAATAATAATCTATCATAGATGACTCATATGTGATGGGTCATTATTACTAATTATCATAGATGATTCATCTATGATGGGTCGACAGTTATGATCCATCTCGGACAATATTTTTAATATAATTTTTTTATTAATTTGCTAGTTACCCTTAAGTATGCTAGCCATGCCCTGTGTAAACAAATCAACACAAATATTTTACATTATTAACAACACCTACATTTTATATTTACACCACATTTTATAAGTGAAACAACAAACATCAATAAAAGGGTGTCATTAGGAGGGAGTTTCTATCAGAAAGACACTGCGCTCAGCTCTATCAACAACCATAGTTAGATCCTTAGAGAAACACAATTGTTGTCCTTTTCATATTCTTGATGCTACTCATCTTACTTAATGATATTATTATCCCTAAATAAAACTTCCTCAACCTGATGGCAGTTCAAGCTAGTCATTGTCATTACCATCCTCCTCATCCTCAACCATTACAAAATCAATAGCTGTACATAGACTCATGTCCCCTCCTTAACGTTCTTTGCCATCATCTTGGCCACATCCTCATCCTGCTAGACGAGACAAGCAATACATAGATCATTAGTCGTAGCATCTACCAACGATAGTTGTTGCACAACAACCTCGTTATCTTGAACGATATGAGAGCTAGTCACATCACTCTAGTAAACACTAAACTGAGCGATGCTAATGTTGCCCGATATAGTTTTTGATGGTAGATCTAGAGAAGGCACACATACGAGTCCAGGTAATTAAACCTACCACATGAATACTCTCTATGTCCACTAAAAATTAAAATTGTGATTATTGCAAATGCATATAAAACATCACGAAACACATTATATATATGTGCATACTAGCTGCCTCGATGACCTATTATCTTGTCGAGGCTAGGGTAACAATGTTTTATCGAATAAGCTCTAATAAGGTTTAGATGATTTGTAATCAAAATCTAAAATGACTAAACAATAAAAACAACATTATAATACAACACTAATTAATCTTCGTACAATATATCATATTTAAGATGAATGTCATGATTAAGATTAACAAAGAAACATGCTTTTGAATATTTATTTCTATAGTTTTGTGCATTTCAAGGTTATCCACTAGATCCACATATATAGATGTTGCAAATATGACTATCATAAATAACTAATCGTTATAAGCAAATGTCAAAAACTTAGTTATGTTATACCTTGATATGGATGCGGCAACGTGGGGTGGCTGTTGTTAGGGAGGTTGTGTTGCAGTGTAGGAGGATCAGTGTGGCGGTGGTGTAGTCGCAACAATGTCTAGTGTGGCCAATGATGGAAGTGGGTATTTAGAGCGCATGATGATGATAACTATAGGTAGCTCACTGGTTTGAGTAAAGTGTTCATTTATTGGGAACTTAATGAAAATTTATGTGAAGTGTGAAAACTAGCTAATGTCTCTTTGAAATATGTGGAATGAGTATTTGTGATGGATTGTAGTTATGACCCATCACAGATGAGAATGGTAAGATGACATAATATTCTAATTAACCGACACATCCTCATCGGGCTCCCACAACCTTATCTTAGATGATGATTTCTTGAACCAAGACATTCTTTGTTTACACTACAAGAAATAGGAGGTTTGCCAAGTGCCAAGGAGATTACCAAGTGCATTCTCTCAGGCACTCGACAAAGAGGGTTATCTACCGAGTGTCAATAAAAACACTCGACGAATGAGATATTTGCCGAGTGCCAAGACAAATACACTCAGCAATATTTTTGACACTCGACAAAAAAATGGTGCAAATAGAGTTCTTAATTGTGTGTCGCCATCTCATGGAAAAACATACCTTTTCGTAGTGCCACTAAAGGACACTCAACAAACCTAGGGTTTGCTAAGTGTCAAAAATGGCACTCGACAAACATCCAATTTCAGTTGTTCAGAATGCGGTGCCACATGCTAGGGGATATGTTTTCTAAGTGTCTAAGTGTGGCTCTTGGCAAACCCTAGGTTTTGTCGAGTAATTTTTCAAAAACAAAACTCGGCAAAGTCAAGGTACTCATCACTTTATGGGAAACATTGTTTTGATCCCATGTGATATTTTAAATTTGGTTTGAACTTGAAAATTTTTCTACACTCAAAATACACCATATATTATTCCATGTAATTTTTTTAATCTTTATAGGTCAATTTTGTATTTTTAATTCATTAAGTGTGTTTATATGATTTAAATAAAAATATGTCAAATTTGAACTACAAGTGCATGAAATAATGAACCAAAATTTATATAAAAATCATATTCATGTTTTTAGTCCATGTTTAGTATTTTAACAACAATTTTAAAGAATTTTTTTAAAAAAATCTATGTTGTGACACTCAATCGACAATGTGAAGCTTAATGATTTTTTAATTCTAGAAACAATAATTGAAGTCTGGAAAATATGGTACTTATCATGGTATTATGAAATGATACATATATGATGTGATAAAAATTTAAAAATATTTTGAGAAAGTTATCACATATGATGGTTAGAAACTAGAGATTCTCCGAGAAGGATTTAGATCAGTTGAGAGATGGAATGGGTTACAATACCATAAAACCAGTCTTTAGTGATGTAGGGTTTAGTGATGGATAATTGATGCACGTCATTAATACAATTTTAGTGACAGACTAGTTTAAACATGTCGGTGATGATGTCTTATTAATGACCGGTCATAATGTGGTTTGTCACTAAAGAGAGAGCACTCCAATTAGTGATAGGTCTCATTACCACCCGTCACTAATAGCTATTGATCTAGTGATGGATAGAAACTATTAACTATCACTAATGATGTTTATGGCTAGATAAATAGGTAGTCCCTGGAGTGAATTGGCACACTCTCAGTTAGCACAAACCAAACCCTAGCCTATCATACCACCGCCATCGCCTCTTCATCGTGCTCCTCGCTTGCACCACTGTCGTCCACTCTGTTCCGGCCGTCCGTTCATTCTTCGTGACCTCCGTTTTGTCATCTATTCCATCGTGTGTGGCCTTTGTTTCGCCGTCTATTTTGTTGCATGTTGCTGACCCAAATCACTGCCACCTTGGCTGCATATACTCCTCCTCTTCCCAAGGTCCTTCTCCTCCCCTCCGAATATGTGGATATGTGATTAATATGTGGAAATGTGATGGAAGGTGGAAATATTTTCTCGATGAAGATGATGCTATTCGCACTACCACAGAAATGGTTTTTAGTGACGCAACTTTAATGATGGGTAAAAGACGTGCATCGGTAATAAACTATTAGTGACCGACTATTTCACACGCGTCAGTAATACTACATTATTAGTGGCGGGTCGTAATTGGAACCGTCACTAAAGAAAGGGCACCCCCATTAGTGATGGGTCATGGTATGACCCGTCACTAAAGATCTTCCCTATAGTGACGGGTTATATTTACACCCATCACTAAAGAAGTTAATCATCTGTCACTCATGACCCCCACTAATAAATAGGCAGGGCACCGGAATGAATCGTCACACTTTTATTTCGCGCAACCCTAACCCTATACTCCTGCTGCTATGATCACCTTCATCATGCTCCTCGCTGCTCCATCACTCATGCCCTCCGCACCTCGGTTTCATTCTCATTATCGCAAGTTTGTTCATGCTTACTATTAAATTTCAATTTATAAAATCATTTATCCGAAATTTGCTTATTGAATTTGTTAATAAGAGATATGGAAAGCATTCCAAGCGATCTATATGTACCAACCTATGTTCCCGACAGTTGCTTAATAAAGATCAATCATCTAGTTAACAGTGAGCATCACTAGGTTTATACATTGTACATTGCATGTACTGTTTATTGTGTTAACAAACTTAAGCGACATTACCTTACCATTTTTGTATTTATCAGAAAGATTTTGTGATATCAATAACATTCGTGCTGGTGATACTCTCCAAATAATGACAAGAGATGGGTGCACCACTAAGGTTGAGGTTGTGAGCTGTGCGGGCGGCGGTAGGATATGCCTCTACGAAGGGTGGCCTGAATTTAGTAGAATAGGTGTCCTAACACAAGGTGACTATTTGGTAATTACAATGAGATATGCCCCATTGACTGTTATGGCCAAATTTTACAATAACTTTGGTGATGAGAAGACCCCAATGACCATCAAAGTGGAGGACAATGGCGATAATGGTATACATAGAGAACTGACATTACTACGTACATGCACATGTTTTGTTTATGTTCTTATCATGGTTTCTTATAATGTTAGGGGAGGGTCCTAGCAATGTTGCAGACAGAAAGGAGAAGAGGATATCCAGGAAGGTCGACACCGATCAAATGGACCAATTGAAGTACATCTGTTATTTCGGCAATCCAATAGATGTAACTCTAGCAAGGAAGGCTTTCCTACAAGACATCTCAATAGTTTTATCCTCCATAAGTCGGTTATATGTCTGCACAATAAATAACATGATCATCAACAAAAAGTCAGTGGTAAGTTATTTGCACATGTAGTTGGTTAACTAAATCATATGTACAAATAACCTTCTCTAATAGCTTTGTTTAAATTTTATTTTATAGTACTTTTCAAGGCAGTACTATAAAAAATATATCACACCTCACCTACACCACCAGACCACCGAGATTCAGGTGGCAACAGTAGGGTCTAAGGCAGTCCCAATTGCGGTGCATAAAGAGATGGATGGATGGTGCTATCTAACTAAAGGTTTTGGTCAATTTCTTCGTGAAAACTCGTTAGAAGTTGGCATAGTTTGCACCTTCCATTTAACATCAACAATGATGCAATTGAGGTTGTAATGTATGTACTATAAACCTGGGGTATGATGTAATATTTGGTGCAACCCCAACCCTAACTCCCACCACCGTCGCCTTCATCGTGTGCTCCTCGCCACTCCTGGCCCAATGCACCGTCGACCGTGGCATCCGCACCGTCGGCGCGCGTGGCCGCCACCTTGGTTGCATCCTCCTCTTCCTCCTCCTAAGGTTATCATCATCCTCCTCTTCCTCGTCTGAAATGTTATTTGTCTTATCTAATTAGCTAACTTTGTTTTAATTTTGTTGTTATAGGGTAACCGAACCTACCACTTTTAGCCAATTTCTTTGAGATAATTACTAGTCTTAGCCAATTTCTTTGAGATAACACACACGAAGTTGGCATGACCATTCATGGTGGTGCTCCTGCTATCCATGGCTAGTGGTGCTCCTGCTACCCATGGTGCTTCTCCTCAAGCTTGGATAGTGATAGGACATTATCAAAGCTCTTGATATTGCTATAAGTTAGCTATTAGTTAGAATTTATGAAGCCATCTTATGTATGGATATTTTTTTTAGCCATGTTCTTCAAGATAACAAGTTAGAAGTTAATATATGTGATACTAATTTGGTAATGAATCTTTTGTGATGAATTGTTTGTGATGTGCTTTGGATGTTGCATATGTTAATTGGATTCCAAATTCTGGATGCAGCCTAAAAATTATTTTTTTTGAAATGACCATAATATTAGTGACGGGTGACAGTTGTCACCCGTCACTGAAGAACACATTAGTGACAGGTGACAACTGTCAACTGTCACCAAAGAGCCATAACATGTGAGCCCATAGGAGTGTGGTTGACCCTTTAGTGACGGGTGTTTATCTGCCACTTTTGATGTCACATTACTGACACGATAAGAGTGACAAGAGACATGTCCATCACTAATGTACGTTATGACCTGTGACTAATGTATGTTTCTGTGGTAGTGTTGTGAAATATGAGGATGTGTGTGACAATTTAGGTTCATTATGTACTAATATGAGGATTTGTGTGCTAATATTATTGTTCCTATATTTTATTCACAAAATATTCTTTCATTACGTGTCTTCCGTAGTTTCATTACATGCTTACTATTATTAATGCATATGAGTGTTCCTGAATGATTTAGTTGTAGTCACATACACCTATGAATTAAATTGTAGCCTACTGATGAGCAGGCCATTAAGTTGGTAGCCCGACATCTGACATCAATCATATTTAACATATATTAGGTTACATTCATATGGTTTTATCTAGTTTTTTATCGTTTCAAATATAGGACATGGAAAGTATGCAGAACACTATGATACCAACTTATGTTCCTATCAGTTGTCTCATAAAAAATAATCATGTAGTTAATGGGGGCGTCACCATGTTTATATATTGTACATTGTATATATTGTTTGTGTGCTAATAAATCTAACAAACTAATGTCATATTATCCTACTATTTTAGTTTTTCTCAAAATGATTTTGCGATATCAATAACATTCATGATGGTGACACCCATAAGATTTCGACAAGATATGGGTGCACCAGTGAGGTTGAAGTTAGTTGCGAGCGTTGAAGATAGGATATGCCTCCACAAAGGGTGGGATAAATTTAGTAAAAGAGGAAGCCTCACACAAGGGGACTATATGGTAATAACAATGGGGCATGCCCCATTGATAGTTATGGATAAAATTTACACTAACTTTGGTGATGAGAAGACTCAACGGGCATAAAAGTGGAGGACTACGATAGTGGAATATATATAGAACAAACATTACTTACTAGACACAAATGTTTTGTTTATGTGCTTAACATAATTTCATTATAATTTCAGGCGAGGGCCCTAACAATGTTGTGGAGAGGAAGAGGAAGCATATAGCCAGGGAGGTCGACATTTACTAAATGGAGCAATTGAAGCATATCTATTATTTTGGCAATTAAATAGACGCAACTCTAGCAAGGAAGGCTCTAATGCGAGCCATGTTGGTAGGTTTATACTCTAAGATTTTGTTATATGTCTACACAATAAATAATGTGATCATCCACAAGAAGTTGGTGATAAGTTATTTGCACATATCGGTGGTTACCTATATCATCTATGTAGATTGTTTTATCTAACCAGCTTTTGTACATCACACCTCACCAACACCAGGAGACCACCGAGATTCAAGTAGTAGTAGTAGGGCCTGAGGCAGTTCCAATTGTGGTGCACAAATCCACGGATGGAGTGTGCAATCTAATTACTAGTTTTGGTCAATTTCTTTGAGATAACGCATTATAAGTTAGCATAGTATGCGCATTCCATTTAAAAATCAATAATGGTGCAATTGAGGCTGTCATGTATGTGGTGTAAACCTGTGGTATGATGTTTTCCTATCCATATTCATTTTACACAGATAACCATTATGGATATTATGCTGACTCATTTTTCTTCATGGAGAAAGAGTACAAGGTGACAATAAAATAGGCTATAAAATTAGACATGCATAGCCTTAAGCAATTCATGACGGGTAGATAGAAAAAATCTCCACATTACACTATTCAAGCTAAGGAGTATAAGGTGATAGTAAAAGACACTGAAAATTATTCATGTATAACCTTAAGCAATCCATGGCAGGTAGATAGAAAGAATCTCCACGAGACACTATTTAAGCTCTAATGAAATTTAGAAGTCAACTAGAAGTTGGCTAAAAGTTACAATTCAGGGAATGAGGATCTTATGGAACTTTGTTTTAGCCATGTAGTTTCTTCGAGATAACGAGTTAGAAGTTAATATGTGCTATTAATTTAGTTATGAATCTCTTGTGTTCATTCTATGATCATTTGTTGGACATATGCTTTGTTTGTTGGATATGTTGGCTACCAAATCCTGGCATTGATTTAGGATACAACGTAAAAACTATTTTTTCAAAATAACCATAATATTAGTGACAGATAATAATAATCAACTGTCACTAAAGGATCCTTTAGTGATGGGTGACATTACGACCTGCCACTATAAAGTAATAGCCGGTGAACCGATAGGCCCCTTTTAGTGACGGATGAATACTGTCGCCCGTCACTAAAGTGTAACTCTTTAGTGGTGGGTAAACACTTGTCACTAGTGATGTTATATCACTCACATGATAAGAGTGATGGGGGACATGTTCGTCACTAATGTATGTTATTACCCGTCACTAAAGTGCTTTTCTGTGGTAGTGGGTCTAAATTTTATTACCAAGTCTGCCTAGAAGAAAGGTGACCTTGTGGTACTAACAATGGGAGCCCCACTGTCTGCCACACCTATAATTTTCAATAATGATGGTGAAAAGAAAGCTCGACAAGCAATAAGAGTGGACTCAAGTGATAGTGGTACATATATATAATGAATTCGCATTACTTATTATGCATACAAGACATTACTTATTTTGTATATGTACTTACCGGCTTTTTTATAATGGCAGATGACGTTATTAGATCCACGCGACCAACTGAGAAGAAGATAAAATAGAAATCCAGAGAAGGTGACAATTCCAACTAAAGACCATCTATTTTTGGCAATACAATAGATCTAACGATAGAAAGTAATGCTCTCTTTCAAGACATCTTGGCAACAAAATCCTCTAGTAATCCATTATATATTTGAACAATCAAACCTTTGGTTATCAAGAAAAATATTGAAGCAATTGTGCCTTAGAAAATTCTGAATGAACCAGAAGTTCTAGGTTCTGGAGCTTTCAGAAGTTCCGGTTGCGAACCGGAAGTTCTGGGCTAATTTAATTAGAAATTGAGAGCTCAAACCGGAAGTTCCAGTTCCAAGCCAGATGTTCTAGTCCGCTCGACAACATATCAAATCTATTGGGTTTTAATATAGATTAAGGCCCATGTCTTGGCTCTATATAAACAAAGGTAGAGGGAGATCGAGGACATGACTATTGCTCCTGTTTGAGAGCCCTAGCCACTAACTCTCCTCTCCAGATTGCAAGGAGTTGCGACCTTCTCCTATGGATCTCAATCGTTGAGATTGATCTCTGCTTGGATCTCTCGAGCAGGGCTAGCATGCCGGTGAGAGAGGAATCCATCCTTGTATGTGTGGAATCCGTGGAGGTGTTGCTTAAACAGCGGCACTCGTCCTTATCTTCCTCAAAGTGATCGCTGGTCTTCATCGCTATGGTGACTGACAAATGGATGAATCGAGGAGGAATTGAGCGAGGACATACTTCCTCAACATCTTATTTTGCTGCACTAGCGTGTCTTGTGTTAGAAGGTAATGATCTATGATCCCTCACGTACATAGTTCCAGGGCTAAGGGATTAAAATTTAAAATTGTTGTATCGCGTAGCCTCCCCATATCCCAATAGTAGTATAAAAGCCTACGTGTGCAGTGTTTGATCTGGATCAATCACGTATAGAGATACGTGGTGGAAACAAATTAGATCTATTGTTCTGTTTGTCAAATTTTTGGAAGTTCCGGTTGTGAACCGAAATTTCCGGAGCTCAAAAGTTCTAGGCCTAATTAAATTCTATACAGAGAGATCAAATCAAAAGTTTCAATTTATCCAGACCAGAATTTTGAGCCTGTTGAGCTAGAAATTCTAGATCTAGATATCTATCACACATAGATTCTTCGCCTAACTCGTTTTTGCAGAGAATTTTGTGAGTGGTATGGCCTCGAAGAGAATGTATGAGATACATTAAATGTAATTTACATGGCTTGCGTGTCATGATTATTTACAGCCCAAGGCTATTCCATGATTGTAAAACCTACACGTCGATCTATGATGCTTCAACTCATGTAACTAGTATATATTCTATTATTTGTAATAGGCTAGTACAAGTTCATGGAGGTCTAAAGCATAATGATGAGAGCCATTAATATGGAGATCACCATGTGAAGGGACATACTATGTCATAGTCAATGCAATATGAATGCCTGTGGTGCTTACTTATGTTCTTGTCATACTATTCTTGCATATTTCATGTGTGATAGGCATTGTTACCTTGCTAGAATAGTTTTTCCTCATAAAATCAAGTGTTAATGCTATTTCCAATAGCTGCACTTACCAAGGCTCCCAATCATCGATGGTGGGTCTTCCAAAGCAGTGTGTCTTCTTTTATCTTAACTAGTTAGGGTGAATGTCGGACAACCACAACATAGTATTTGTTTGCTTAACAAGGCTATCAAATGGTTTTGGGCTTTGGAGCATTGAGTTGGGCGTCGAGCATTTGATGCTACCCCAATGAACAAGAGTCACATATGATGTGATTAGCAAAGTATTGCTTACCTATATTGCATAGCTTCTAGCAGTGATGCCAAAGCTCACTAGGAGTTAGATGAATGTGGATCATGTGCAACTATTTGTCCTTAGAGGGAAAGCGACTATTTTTACATATAGTGGAACATATTTTATTGGATAGAAGATTAACATAGAATAGTGATGAACCTCACATTATTATTGTAGATCATAGCACCTACTATAAAGAACACTTCTATTTTTAATCTGTGATCTATCCTTGAGAAGGAGAAATTGTCCAGAACAAATTTTATTGATTGGTATAGAAACTTGAGAAGTGTTTTTTAGAAGGAGAAAAAGGAATATGTTCTAGAGGAACCCCATCCTAATGAACCAGCTAATAATGCATCTATAGTTGATCAGAGGTCTTATGAGAAGCACTCAAATGAGTCACTTGATGTCAATTGTCTCATGAATGCAGTATGTCCTCTGAGCTTCGGAAGCAAGATGAGAACATGGATGCCGATGATATGATTTTGGGACTCTAAGGCATGTTTGTGAACTAAACTCAGACCGAGAGGTATAGTACCTCAAAGCCTTGTTTGCGTGCAGAACTGATCATTGGCATAAGAACTGCAAGTGGCATTTGGAAGAAATCAAGAAGCAAAAGGGAAGTGAGACTTCCGCTTCTCCTTCAAGTATAAATGTTATTGAAATCAATCTTGCTGCTCATCTAGATGATTCATGGGTATTTGATACCAGAACAATGATTCATACTTGTAAATCATTGCAAGGACTAAATAACATTTACAAGTATGAATGTGCAAGATATGAACTGGATGTTCATGTCGGCAATGGTGCAAAAGTTGTAGTTTTGTCTATAGGCATTTATTCTTTGTCGCTACCCTCAGCATTAGTTCTGGAACTGAATAATTGTTATTATATTCTAGCCTTAGGCAAAAACATTACCTCTTCTTCATGTTTAGAGGAAGATGGTTTTGAATTCATAATAAAGAACAAGTGTTGTTCAATATTTTAGAATGGTATGCTCTATGGTATTTGTCCATTGTTTAATGGCTTATATATGCTAAATATTGAGGATGCACACGTTTATAACATTAATACAAAGAAACAATGACTCAATGATTTGAATCCTACCTATGTCCGGCATTGTCATTTGGGTCATATAAATGAGAAGCGCATGTAGAAGCTCCGTAGAGATGGGCTTTTGGAGTCATTTGATTTTGAATCATTTGACACATGTGAGTCTTGTTTACTAGGAAAAATGACAAAGATGCATTTCACTAGTCAAAGTGAGAGGGCGAATGAATTATTGGCCATTGTACATACCGATGTATGTGGACCGATGAGTCATACAACTAGAGGTGGTTTTCAGTACTTTATCATGTTTACCAACGACTTTAGTAGATTTGGTTACATATAATTAATGAGGCATAAGTGGAAATCCTTTAAAAAGTTCAAGGAGTTCCAGAATGAGGTACAAAATCATACGGGTAAGACAATCAAATTTTTGTGACCTAATCATGGAGGTGAATATTTGAGCCACGAGTTTAATAACCATTTGAAGTAGTGTGGAATTGTTCCACAATTGACTCCACCTAGAACGCCTCAGTGGAATGTGGTGTCCGAGTGGAGGAACTGTACCTTATTGGACATGGTCTGATCGATGATGAGTCAAACAGATCTTCCATTATATTTTAGGGGACTCTCTATAGAAAATTCCACTTTCACGATAAATAGAGTTCCATCTAAGTTAGTAGAGAAGACTCCATATGAGATATGGTCTTGGAAGCATCCTAATTTTTATTTTATAAAGATTTAGGGTGTGAAACATATGTTAAATGTTTGACATCTGACAAGCTCACTCATAAGTCTGACAAATGCTTCTTTGTGGGATATCCTAGGGAAACCAAAGGATATTATTTCTATAATAGAGAAGAGGGTGAAGTGTTTGTCACTAGAAATGATGTTTTCCTAAGAAAGTATTTATCTCGAAAGGGGTTAGTGGAAATACGGTGTGTCTCAAATAGATTCGAGAGCCACTAGAAATTGTGCCAGATCTTACTGAACCGCAACAAGATATGCAAGAGGTTACAAAGCCTGTTTTTGGGACACCTACCCCATGATGGTCTGAGAGGGTTAGTCATGCACCTAAGTGGTTTGTGTTTTTAACCACTAGGTAGTGTGACATATTGTTGTTAGACAACGAGGAACCTAATACCTATACAAAAGCAGTGATGGGACTAGACTATGAGAAATGTCTTGGAGCCATAAGTTTCGACTTAGAATCCATGCAAGAAAACCAAGTTTGAAACTTGGTCGATCCACCCGATGGTGTAAAAACTATTGAGTGTAAATGGTTTTTAATAAAAAGATAGACGTTGATGGAAATGTTCACATATATAAAGCATGATTGGTGGCGGAAGGTTTTAGAAAAATTCAAGGAGTTGATTATGATGAAACATTTTTTCCCATCACTACACCTAAGTTTATTCGAATCATCCTAGCAATTGCCGTATTTTATGACTAAGAGATATTACAAATGGATTTCAAGACGACTTTCCTTAATGGAAAGCTAAGTGAGGATGTATATATAACACCGCCTGAAGGTCTTGATGATCATGAAAATGCTAGGAAAGTTTGCAAGTTACAGAGATCCATTTATGGGCTGAAGCAAGCTTCTCAGAGTTGGAATCTTCATTTTGATGAGGTAGTCAAATGGTTTGGCCTCATCAAGAATGAAGAAGAAGAGTCTTGTGTTTACAAAAAGTCTAGTGGGAGCGCACTTGTATTTCTAGTCTTATATGTGGATGTCATATTGTTGATCGAAAATGACATTCCTATGTTGGATGCTATCAAGACTTCATTGAGAAATAGTTTCTGTATGAATCATCTTAGTGAGGCAACATACATTTTGGGCATAAAGATCTATAGAGATAGATCGAAACAACTAATTAGATTAAGGCAGGGTATGTACATTTATAAGGTTTTGAAACGGTTAAAAAACTAGAATTCCAAGAAAGATTTTCTACTGATGTCACATGGTATTACTCTTAGTAAGACTCAGTGTCTTTCGACACCTGATGAACTGAGGAAAATGAGTGAGACTCTGTATGCCTCTGCAATCGGGTTCATCATGTATGCCATGTTGTGTACAAGCTAAGATGTTTCCTATGCTTTAAGTATAAGCAGTAGATATCAGTCAAACCTAGGTGAAAGTCACTGGGCCATAGTAAAGAGTATCATCAAGTACTTGAGAAAATTTGAGGATATGTTCCTAGTCTATGGAGGTGAGGAGGAGCTCATTGTAAGTGATTATACCGACGCTAGCTTCCAAACCGACACGGACGATTCACGATCGTAGTCTAGTTTTGTGTTCTGCCTCAATGGAGGCGCAATGATTTGGAAGAGTTCCAAGCAAGAAATGATTGTTGATTCTACGATGGAGGCTGAGTATATTGTAGCTTCAGAAGTTGTGAAGGAGGTCATTTGGATCAGAAAGTTTATTTTTAGCTGGGTGTTGTCCCTAGTGCGTCTAATCTAGTGGACCTCTATTGTGATAATAGTGGTTCCACTACGCAACCAAGGATCCTAGGTCACATCAGAAATCCAAACATAGACTTCGGTGATATCACCTGATCCATAAGATCATAGAGATAGGTGATGTGAAGATTTGCAAGGTGCACACGGATTTGATCATAGCGGATCCGTTCACAAAACCTCTATCACAGCCCAAGTATGAAACACACTTGAGCTCCATGGGTATTAGATACTTGTGAGAGTGAGTTAAGTGTATGTGAAGGATGATGTCGTGTCTATGCTCAAATAAAAACTTTGGGCTTCCATCAAGCCACTACTACATCGATTTCATTAGGAATTGACGATCTTTTAACAATACCATCTAAGGGATGGTTAGTCCAAGACGCAGAACAACATAGTTTTTGTTTGGAAAAACACTATTATTATGGGGTTATACACGTGGTAGAAAAAATACACCTAACTAGCTACATGCTTAGCGTGGGGGTGCATAGGGATGGATTTAGACCAAATACACATAGAATTAAATCTGGATATTAGTATTTACTATATTTTATTTTGAACTCAAATACAAATACAAATATTTTTGAATAAAAATACAAAACATATAATTCAAATTCAAATATGAATCTAGATGTTTACTATGTTCATCTTGAAATGAATATAAAAAATGAAAAGTGTGAAATCCTTCTAGACTTTAATTGTTCAAATTTGATTAATCAACAAAAATTTTGTGAATGATACATATAAACATGAGCCATAAATATAATCAATCAATCAACCAAATATTTTCACTTTAGTAATGTAATAGAAACATGTGTGGTACTTGTTTTTTCGTTCTATATTTTAATAATATATGCTTGGAGCAACAATAATGTATAATGTAAAATATTGAAATTATGCACATATATAACTAATGCTCTACTACTTGTATGACCATAAATTACACAGATAAAACCATTTTCTCAACCACTTCAATAATCTTTTCAAATTCAAATAAATTTTTTGAAAATAAAAAAAGAAACAATGATTTAATCATATTATTGTCTTGTACTGCTAGAAAATATACCCCACTAACTGAAGTGTATCATAATTACATAAAGAATAAATAAACCAGACATTTTAATATAGTGATGCCATGTCATCCTAGATCCCTAATGCTCTCATCTGTGTGAAATCCTAAAATAGATACAGATCTATTCATTTTCATAGTTGTTGTTGATAGCAAAGAATGGCAGTAATGGCTAGATTATCAAAATATCAATTTTTGGTGATTTGGGCCGAAAATACACATGTCCAGGGTCTGGCCGAAGCCCTATGGGGCCGAAGCCCGTCGAGCTATGGGCTCTGAAGGCCTCCAACCAGTCCATGGGCTTCGGCCAGGAAGTCTTCGGAGGCCCGCGCTGCCGAAGCTTCGGGAGACGTCGAAGGCCCACGCTGCCGAAGCTTCGGGAACCTTCGGAGGCCCACGTCGGACCGAAGGTTGCCGAAGCTTCAGGAACCTTCGGAGGCCCACGCCGCCGAAGCTTCGGCCCAAGGAGTAGGCCTTGGCGGGCCTGACCGAAGCCCACCTCAGTAGAGATAGAGTTGGACGCGTTGCCAGCTCAATCTTTATCTCTATCCGGTCGGATTGATAGCAGATTAAATTAGAGTTAACCCTCTATAAATAGAGGGGCCTGGCCAGCGTAGAGAGGACCCCCAATATACAAACAAACCAAAGTCATGCTTTGATCGTACCTTTACTTTACATTTACTTTTTTGTACCTCTTCGTGGGTTTGCTTGGAAGCCCTCCGTCCGCCACTACGGAATAGTGGTAAGCCTTGGTACTTTGCCTATGAAGTCCCCGTTAATCTATGCAACAGATTGCTATCGCCTTGTTACTTCGCCTGTGAAGTATCCGCTAATCCGCGTAATAGATTGCTACCTTCGCCACCTGTGCAACACCTCACAAATTCGGTCCTAAGGCCGAATTGGTACTTCGCTTCATCCCTGTTGCAGGTTCGCATGTTCGGAGCCCCTTCGCCGGAGGTGTTCGGAGCCGAGAGATCGGTTCCGGAGGTCCCCAGGACGCCCTTCGACAGGACCGCAGGCTTCGAAACAGGCTTCGCACCATACTTCGTTGCGATAGACTTCGGCACGACTACATCCCGCACCAAGACGGAGTTGCACCCGCGTGTAGCCTTCACGTCATTTTTCGGTACTTCGATGCATCGGAGATCTCACGCCGAACCCCACTGTTCGGAGGTGATCGCTGTGTCCAGATCCGTTCGGAGTTTACCTCCGGCCAAATCAGTCTGAACACCGAAGCACCCTTCGGTGGAACATTTCGCACCGGATGCCGAAGGTATCCTTCGGTGCGCCCTTCGCTACAGACTTCGAACCAGGAAGACTCCAACTGGTTTGCTGATTTTAATCTGTTTAACCTATTCATTTTGGCTAATTGGATTATTTTGTGTAATCTAGTTGCCTGGCGACTCCACCCCCTTATGTTGGGGGAGATAATCCCGATGGCCGACGGGGCCTGCAACCAGGGGGTCCGTAGCCTGTGCCGGAGGGTGCCGGAGGCCACCCTCTGGGAGAAGGACGCCGGAGGCCACCCTCCGGGCGAAGGATGCCGGAGGCCGCCCTCCGAGAGAAAGGTGCCGGAGGCCACCCTCCGGCAGAAGATTGCCGGGCACCATCCCTTGGCCCGCGGTAGCGAATCCGGAGGGAGCGTTGGCGGGAAAAGGACTGAACAAATATACGGGGAGACAGTATCGCGATCCTCTGAGCCGTGTCAGGCGGTGCAGGCAGCGTCCGACACGGCTGATACGCTGTCAGAGTCGAATCTTCTTGTTTGTACTGTGTATAGTCCGTTTTGTCTGTACTATCGACCGGCGCCTGGTCATGTAGCCGTTAGTGGTCCAGAGGCGTTTGGCCCTCTGGACCTTATAAATACCCCCCACTGTAGTTGTAAGCCACAGGCTCAAAGGGGCATTGAATACACTACTCTCATTCCCACTAAGAAAACCTGCTGGTCCGATCCGTCGTTCCAACAGTTGACGTGCCATCCGTGGGGATCTTAGTTTAAGAAGCTAACGTCCTCTACACCCACTCACCAAAGCATGTCAGGTCGGAAGGGAGCAAGCACGGTTCCTCTGCGTCGGTCAGCCCGCACCGCCGGGATCGAGCCTGCTCCAGTCCCCGACCCCAGTCCTCCGGCCCCCACTGTTGCGCCCGTTGGGGTGCCCTCCCTGGAGGCAACCCAGGTGCCGGAGGGGACGCCCGGGGCCCAGGGCCCCGTCGGCGTACCTGAGCCAACATCCGTCAACCTGGCGGGGTTACCGGAGGAGCCGCCGGAGCAGCCTCCTCCGAGCGGACCCCCGGTGGTGTCTCTTCGGACCGATTACGTCCGTTCGCGGGACCCCGATACCGCTTCGGGAGGAAGCGGGAGCCAAGCTGACGCCCTGGCTGCCGAGAACGCTCGGTTGAAGGCAGAGTTGGCCTTGTGGCACCAGGAGGCGTCGCTCCGCCCTCCAGAGCCCCTCTGCGCCGCGAAAGTTGCGGCCGTGGCGCTGAGCGATGACGAAGATCCAGTGGATGAAGAGAATTCACCATACGACGAGGAGTCCCCCCTGCACCTGGACCTTCAGAGGGTGCGCTTCGGCTCGAAGTTCCGCGCCGTGAAGCTTCCCAAGTACTCCGGGGATTCTGACCCTGGAGAGTTCTCTCGCTCGTACGCCCTGGCGATAGAGGCGTCTGGGGGGAGCCGAGACACCATGGCTAAATGCTTCCCCCTGGTGCTCGAAGGGATCGCCCTCCGGTGGTTCTGGTCACTCCGACCCGGGACCATCCATTCGTGGGATCAACTAAGGAAGAAATTCGTTAACAATTTCCAAGGGACCTTCGTGGCCCCTATGTCCACCGGGAGCCTCTTCCAAGTGAAGCAGCAGCCCGGAGAAACTTTGCGGCAGTATTCCCAACGCTTCGCACACACCAAGGCCCAGATCAAGGGGCTCTCGGCTTCCTCCTTCATCGATGTCGCCCGAGAAGGCGACACCCACCCAGGCCTCCTCGACAAGCTTCACCAGAAGCCCATCTCCTCGGTGGCACCACTCATGATGTATTTCGAGGAGTTCGCCCGGTCCGAAGAGGGCCAGGCGCGTCGGCAAGCGATAATAGTCCCTGTCCGGGGCCCGAGCGCCAGGACGTATGAAGCCTCGCCGGACCTCACCGGGAAGCACGACCCGTTCCCGACTTCCGCCGCCAGGAGTCCGGCCGGCAGGACTCCATCCACCAGGACTCTTGACGAAGCCAAAAGCATCTTCGGGGGGAAGTCCTCAGCATTACCCCCCGAGCCCCCGCCAAGCATCTGCACACGCCCGGTGGAAGCCATTCCGTCGGGGCCAAGGCTCCACCTCGAGCGCTCTCCGGGGGAGCCACCTTCTACTGCAGCGTCCACGGCGAGAACCGGAGCCACGACACCGACTCCTACCGAACCATACCCGCCATCCGCAGCGACTACCTCGATCGCAATGTCGGCCGCGGTTCCACCGATAGGGGGATCCCTATCCCCCGCCCAGAAACGGTTCAGGTAGTCGGGCGTCGCGACGAGCCGGAAGTCATGGGCCTGGCCCCGTAGTTTGGCAGGGTCCTGGCCCCCAATCTCAAAGATGCACCGGATCGGGGGAAGCGGGTGGTCCTCCCCATATCCGGAGGGGGAGCCCTGGGGGCTCTTTCCAAGCGACAGCGTCGGGACTATGTTCGGGAGGTCGGACATATCGGCACATCCAGCCCCTCGGCCCTCCCAGAGTGGTCCCATGTTCCCATCACCTTCACCGCTGAAGATGCCTCCGGAGTCAAGTTCCCGCACGCCGACCCCCTCGTTATCTCAGCAGACATTGCCAGAGTTGAGGTCCGTCGCATACTAGTTGACGGAGGGAGTTCCACTGACATCATCTTCGTGCAGGCCTTCGATCAGCTGTGCCTATCGCGCAAGCATCTACTGCCGGCTTCGCGTCCACTCCAAGGCTTCACGGGCCCCCCGCTCGACGCCCTAGGCCAGGTCATGCTGGAGGTGACCTTTGGCGACTCCCCCTTCAGCGCTGCGAAGAGATCCTGTTCGACGTGGTCGATGCTCCGTACGCCTACAATGCCATCTTCGGAAGGGGGATGCTCAATCGCTTCGGAGCCATCACGCACCATAACTACCTATGCCTCAAGATGCCGACTCCCGGAGGGGTATTGTCAATCCTGGGTGACCAGGCCGCAGCCTGCCAGGTCGAGTACGGTCACTCGGCACCATTGGAGCCACGGTAGATTCACAGCGTCCGTGAAGGCGCCGAAGGAGCCGGCCTCCCCAGAGGCGGGGACCCCGGGCAGAAGGGACGCCCCGCAAAACCTCTCCTGGAGGGGGAGGTCATTACCAAGATCTTGACCCAGGACGGGAAGGACTACCCGATCAAGTTCGGAGGGGGTCTGGAGCCGGAGGTGTCGGCGCAGCTCGAGGCCATCATCCGCGGCAACCTCGACATCTTTGCATGGTCCGATGAAGACATTACCGGCGTCGATCGCTCGATCATCGAGCATTCACTGGCCGTCGACCCAAAGGCACGGCCGGTTCGCCAGGGGCTCCTGAGGCTTTCCACCGAACGGGCCGAGCTCGCCAAGGCTGAGACAGAGAAGCTGCTTCGAGCAGGGGTCATCCGGGAAGTGAGTCATACCAACTGGTTGTCTAACCCAGTGTTTGTCCAGAAGAAAACATCTGGAAAATGGCGCATGTGTATCGACTTTACTTCTCTGAATAAAGCTTGCCCCCGCGACCCCTACCCCCTGCCTCGCATTGACCAACTAGTTGATTCCACAGCCGGAGCAGAGCTCCTCAGTTTCCTCGACGCTTATTCCGGCTATCACCAAATCTGGTTAAAGCCCGAGGACCAAGTGAAAACAAGTTTTGTCACCCCCGCTGGAGTATTCTGCTACCTCCGGATGCCCTTCGGCCTCCGCAATGCAGGGGCCACCTTTTCAAGACTAATCTCCAAAGCCCTGGGTCATCAGTTGGGGCGTAATGTGGAAGCATACATGGACGACATCGTCATCAAAAGTGCCACCAAGAGCCATCATGGCTCGGACATAGCTGAGACCTTCGATAGCCTCTGGCGGTGTGGAATCCGACTCAATCCAGAAAAGTGTGTCTTCGGAGCGCGCGCAGGGAAGCTGCTTGGGTATCTCGTTTCCAGCCGGGGCATCGAAGCCAGCCCGACACAAGTTAAGGCATTGCAGAACATGTCCCCCCCTCAGAACCTGAAGCAAGCGCAGAAGCTGGCCGGGCGGTTGGCAGCCCTCGGCCGATTTTTAGCAAAATCAGCGGAGGGAAGTTTGCCCATCTTCAAGGCGCTCCGAGGTTCTAAGCATTTTGAGTGGACCCCCGAATGTCAGGATTGTTTCGAGCAGATCAAGGAATATCTCTCCGGCCTTGTGGCCCTCGCCACACCCCAGGCCGATAATCCTTTATTGGTCTACCTCGCCGCCTCCGGCAGTGCGGCTCTAGTCCAAGAGGAGAAACTCGACGGGAAGCTGATTCAACGCCCCGTCTACTTCGTTTCTGAAGCACTCGCCGGAGCTAAGGCTCGGTACTCCGAGCTCGAAAAAGTGGCTTACGCCCTCGTCATGGCATCCCGGAAGCTCCGGCACTACTTCTTGGCTCATGATGTCATCATCCCGACTGCCTACCTACTAGGCGATATGTTCCGAAACAAGGACGCCACTGGCCGCATCGGAAAGTGGGTGGTGGAGTTGGCCCTGTTTGGGATCTCCTTCGTCGCCCAGACAGCCATCAAGTCCTAAATCCTCACCGACTTCGTCGCGGAGTGGACGATGGCCTCTCAGTGCGCAGGCACCGAAGCAAGCGAGGGGGTCTGGACCATCTTTTCGGACGGTGCTTACCAGGCTTCGGGGGCTGGGGCCGGAGAAGTCATCGTCTCCCCCTCCAGCCAGCAGGCCTTGTATTCCGCTCGGCTAAGCTTCAAGGCCACCAACAATATCGCCGAGTACGAAGGGGTCCTCTTGGGTCTCCGCAAGGCGCACGCGCTGGGAGCGGCGCGCGTGGTCATCAAGACCGATTCCCAAGTAGTCGCCCGGCACATCGACAAGAGTTTCCAGGCCAAGCACCCGGACCTTGCCTCCTACCTCGACACCATCCGCAGGTTCGAGGCATCCTTCAAGGGTATATCCGTCCAAAACATCCCGTGAGGCGAAAACGGCCAAGCTAACGCCCTCGCCAAAGCCGGGGCAGGAGCTCAAGCCTTGCCGCCGGGTGCTTTTTTCGAGGAGATCATCTAACCTTCGGCGCCCCCTCGCAGCGAGGCGTCCACCTCCGCCTCGGATGAGCCCCCGCCGCCACCCCGGCCAGCTCCAGTCCTATGTACGGTCGATGGCGATTGGCGGGAGCCCATCCTGCGCACGCTCGCGGGCAGCGAAGATGATCATCCTAGCCCAGACCAAGTTCGCCTCCAGCTCCATGCAAGGTCCTTCAAAGTTATCAACGGCATCCTATACAAGTCGGGGGTATGTTCTCCGCTACTCCGTTGCATCTCGCACTCGGACGGAGTGGCCATGCTCCGAGAAATCCACGAGGGGTTGTGCGGGAGCCACCTGGCACCACGGGCCCTCGCGGGCAAAGCTCTCTGGCAGGGCGTATACTGGCCCACTATCGTTGCCGACGCCGAAGAACTTGTCCGCACTTGCCAAGGCTGTCAGTGGATGGGGCGGCGCAGTCACCGACCCCCAGCAAGCCTGCTACCCATCCCTCCTGTGTGGCCTTTGGCCCGATGGGGCATGGACCTCATTGGTCCATTTCCCAGAGCGAAAGGCAACCTGCGCTTTGCTGTCATCGCCGTCGAGTATTTCTCCAAGTGGGTCGAGGCAGAGCCACTGACTTCCATCACTTCCTGAAGTGTCCAGAAATTCTTCTGGTAGAACATTGTGTGCCGCTTCGGAGTGCCCAGGCAGCTCACATTAGACAACGGAACGCAGTTCGACGCTGGGGCTTTCCGGGCATTCTGCGACGAGTTGGGAGTCCAGCTCTGCTTCGCCGCAGTGCGGCATCCCTAGTCTAACGGGGCTGTGGAGCGAGCTAATGGGCACATCCTTTCGGGCCTCAACAAACGTATCGTTGGCTTAGCCAAAGGGTCGTGGCCCGACGAGCTGCCGAAGATCTTGTGGTCCATCCGGACCACCACTTCCCGAGCTACCGGCTTCACTCCATTCCGCCTCTTGTTCGGCGATGAAGCAATGACCCCAATGGAGATCCGAGCCGGTTCGCTACGCGTCACAACACCCGAAGCCGATGACGAGCGCACCGTCTCCCTCGACCTGGCCGAAGAGACGCGGCTCCGAGCCGTCGCCAACCTCTCCCAGTATCAGAAGGAGACCAAGGCATGGTATGATCCCAAAGTCAAGCACAATGAGTTCCAACCGGGGCACCTCGTCCTTCGCGCGGTGGCCGCTCCCACCAAGCTGGGCAACAAATGGGAAGGACCGTACATTGTTACAAGGTCCGGACGACCGGGCTCTTACCGGCTCGCCACCTTGGAAGGCGAGGAGCTGAAGCATACTTGGCACGCGGAGCACCTGAAGCGTTACTTTCCGTAGTCTCATCAGTATTTTCCGCTAGCGGCCGATGGCGCCTGCTTATGTATCCAAATTGCGTAATGAAATCACCAGGCCATTTTGAGGTTGGGGTTTAGAATTCATCGGCCAAATCTACCATCCGTCTTCAAAAGGGCATCGGTTCGTATTGATGGCAATAGATTACTTCACCAAATGGACCGAGGCTATACCTCTCAAAAACATGACCCATAACGAGGTACGCGATTTTATTTTAAAGCACATCATACATAGATTCGGCATCCCTTAAACTCTTACTACGGACCAAGGTAGTTCATTTGTTTCAAAAGAAGTAAGGGACTTCGCCGAATACTATGGCATTAAGTTGATAAACTCTTCACCTTACTATGCTCAGGCCAATGGTTAGGCCGAGTCTAGTAATAAAACCGTGATTAGGCTTATTAAGAAGAAAATTGAAGAGTTTCCTAAAAGGTGGCATGAGGTGCTTTCCGAGGCGTTATGGGCTTGTAGGATTGCAAAGCACGGCGCCACCAAGGTCAGTCCATATGAGTTAGTATATGGACAAGAGGTCGTTCTGCTTGTAGAGGTAGATCTTGGCTCCTTAAGAGTGTTGAAGCAAGACGGCTTATCGGTCAATGATTATGAAGCTCATCTGAAGGACAATCTGGAGGAAGTAACCGATAAGAGACTAAGAGCTTTAGAAGCCATAGAGGTGGACAAGAAGAGAGTAGCTAGAGCCTACAATAAGAAGGTTAAACCAAAATCGTTTCAAATAGGAGATTTAGTATGGAAAACGATTTTGCCTTTAGGCACGAAAAGTCCCAAATTTGGGAAATGGTCGCCTAGTTGGGAAGGTCCTCTTAAGATATCCGAAATCGCTCCCGGCAACACATACGTGTTGGAATCCCTGCAGGGAGAGCGGTTTCGAAGGGCTTTGAATGGTAGGTACTTGAAAAAAATATTTCCCGAGTGTATGGCAAACGTCATAAAATGTCGAAAAGCCGATATGAACAGTATCGTCTCAAGCCCATTGTGCTTTTAGTTCACTAGTTCACTAAAAGACAGGGGGCATGTGTTGATAGCAAAGAATGGCATTAATGGCTAGATTATCAAAATATCAATTTTTGGTGATTTGGGCCGAAAATACACATGTCTAGGGTCTGGCCGAAGCCCTATGGGGCCGAAACCCGTCGAGCTATGGGCTCCGAAGGCCTCTAGCCAGCCCATAGGCTTCGGCCAGGAAGTCTTCGGAGGCCCGCGCTGCTGAAGCTTCGGGAACCTTCGGAGGCCCACGCCATCGAAGCTTCGGGAACCTTCGGAGGCCCACGCCACTGAAGCTTCGGGAACCTTCGGAGGCCCACATTGCCGAAG
This sequence comes from Zizania palustris, assembly GCA_019279435.1. Taxonomy (NCBI): domain Eukaryota; kingdom Viridiplantae; phylum Streptophyta; class Magnoliopsida; order Poales; family Poaceae; genus Zizania; species Zizania palustris. The sequence continues at coordinate 56,364,025 of JAAALK010000287.1, read as the reverse complement.
CTTCGGGAACCTTTGGAGGCCCACACTGCCGAAGCTTTGGCCCAAGGAGTAGGCCTCAGCAGGCCTGACCGAAGCCCACCTCAGCAGAGATAGAGTTGGACGCGTTGTCAGCTCAATCTTTATCTCTATCCGACCGGATTGATAGCAGATTAAATTAGAGTTAACCCTCTATAAATAGAGGGGCCTGGCCAGCGTAGAGAGGACCCTCCTAATACAAACAAACCAAAGCCATGCTTTGATTGTACCTTTACTTTACATTTACTTTTATGTACCTCTTCGTGGGTTTGCCTGGAAGCCCTCCGTCCGCCACTACGGAACAGTGGTAAGCCTTGGTACTTCGCCCGTGAAGTCCCCGTTAATCTACGCAACAGATTGCTATCACCTTGTTACTTTGCCTGTGAAGTATCCGCTAATCCGCGTAATAGATTGCTACCTTCGCGACCTGTGCAACACCTCGCAAATTCGGTCCTAAGGCCGAATTGGTACTTCGCTTCATCCCTGTTGCAGGTTCGCACGTTCGGAGCCCCTTCGCCGGAGGTGTTCGGAGCCGAGAGATCGATTCTGAAGGTCCCCAGGATGCCCTTCGACAGGACCGCAGGCTTCGGAACAGGCTTCGCACCATACTTCGTCACGACAGACTTCGGCACGACTACATCCCGCACCAAGACGGAGTTGCACCCGCGCGTAGCCTTCGCGTCATTTTTCTGTAATTCGCTGCATCGGAGATCTCACGCCGAACCCCGGTGTTCGGAGGTGATCGCCGTGTCCAGATCCGTTCGGAGTTTACCTCTGGCTAGATCAGTCCGAATGCCGAAGCACCCTTCGGCGAAACACTTCGCACCGGACGCCGAAGGTATCCTTCGGTGCGCCCTTCGCTGCAGACTTCGAACCAAGAAGACTCCGACTGGTTTGCTGATTTTAATCTGTTTAACCTATTCATTTCAGCTAATTGGATTATTTTATGTAATCTGGTTGCCTGGTGACTCCACCCCCCTTATCACTATTAAGGGTAGTCAGAACGCGGCGTCGGTGCTATGTCACGCTTAGGCCCATCCCTAAGTATCCGTGCACTTTTGGATCACCGGACTGACCCAAGTGCGGGGACATGTTTCTGTGTCAACAGTTGTATTAAGGAGAAATTCGTATATCCATTTCCATATCCATATTTGTCAAAATGAATTTGAATGTTTTCATTTATCATCCACATTTAATGTAAACACGAATACAAATATCCATATTTACAATTTATCGAGTACTAATACACACATAATTTGATTATTTTGACATCCAATCATCCCAAGCGCGTAGGGTTGAAAGTCGGAGAGAAATACTATGTGTATGCGTGCATGTCAGATGGCATGACATGTTAAAGAAGAGAGAGGTGGATTTTTTGCACAGGTGTGCGTGCACAATAGGGTTTGATTGGGCGAGCAAGCCAGTCGGTGAGCGCTAACTGCTCTCTCCTCTGCTTTTCTTTTTCCTGATGGGAATATTTTGTTGGATTTATCGCCATTGGATGGGACAGTGAACCGTTTGCGTGCGTTAGGTCACCTGCAATGCATGAGTGCGTAAACATACGATAAAATAATAAAAAGTGCTAAACACTTTATCTAAGAGCCTCACTTTTCAATGCAGTGTTGTAAATATGGTGCTTAAACCTACTTTTTGAAATTATAGTACCTTATGAAGTATCCTATTATTCAATGCTAGCCTCTTATTGTAGGGGTCAGAATCAGAAAAACAAGTAAATGAGTTAATTACATAGCTTACAATAGTTCAAGCTAGTCGGACACTATATGTGGCATGGTGGATTCTATTTGTGGCAAGGCAGATGTCATACTCACATATGGTGAGGAGATGGCCACAACAATCACTGCTAAGTACATGGTTGCCTACATACTGCTATATGATGTAACAATGTAACTATTAACAAGTATGGTATGATATGAATAAAATAATTTGTTGGACTGAGTATTATGAACTACAAATACAAAAGCATGGGATGGGATACATGCAATGTATGTTTTAACAATTGAACAATTGGCAACAAATTGAAAGATATATTACAATCATAAATTCATAATGTTATGTGCTAGAGTAATAAATAAAAATATCACCTAGAACCTACGTACTGCTTCAATGTACCTTTATTTTTGCCAAACTATCTAACCTAGACCACGAACAATCTGAACCAACAAAATAAAGGAGTGAAAACAAACCAGGACCATCAATACAGTATTATAATCCCAAAACAGTATTGACCAATGCAGGTTAACACTTAACAAATTGGGGTGTCTGTCTCTTTGGGGAAAAGATAGAGAGATCGAATGAGTAGCATGTGAAAACATACTAGAAGGATTTTATAAAAACATAGTGGTTCCATCTAGTAAAATGGCGAATATAGTCAAGGGCTCATGGCTATTTCTATAGATACAGTATTGAAGATATCAAAGTAATTATCCTTAAGAATACAGAGGTGTCCCCTTTATGAGCATATAAGGCATCAACTTTCACCAACACTAAAAATCAGCTTTCACCAACATCATCGTCCAGTCATGAAAAAAATGAGTTTTTCTGCTTAAGAACCTATACAAGAGGTGTGTTGGAGCTGTCTTAGGGTCCTCCCTGAGTGTGACTCCATACGGCACATTGATCTATTTCACACGGTTGCATGTACCTTTACATGCCACACTATGGGAAATCAGTAGTTCATCGAGTGCCATAGGCACTCGATGAAGCCCTAATTGCACTCGACGAAGGGTTTGCCGAGTTCCCCACTCAATGAAGAACACTCGATAAAACTGCTATCAGTGAACACACTACCACAAAACCAGTCTTTAGAGACATAGCTTTAGTGATGGATAATTGATGCACGTTCATAATACAATTTTAGTGATGGGTCATTTTGGATGCGTCGGTGATGATGTATCATTAGTGACAGGTTGTAATGTGGTCCATCAATAAAGAAGGGGCACCCCTATTAGTGACAGGTCTCATTGTCACCCGTCACTAATGACTACTAATCTAGTGATGAGCGGAAACTATTATTGGTCACTGATGATGTATCTGGCTAGATAAATAGACGGTCCCCGAAGTGAATCAGCACACTCTCAGTTGGCACAAACATAACCCTAGCCTCTCACACCACCGCCATTTCCTCTTCTTCATGCTCTTCGCTGGCACCACCATGGACCACTCCATCTTGGTCGTCCGTTCATTCCCCGTGGCATCAGTTCCATCATTTGTTCCATCATGTGTGGCCTCCGTTTCGCCATTAGTTCCATATGTGTGGTTTATCCAACTTGCCACCATCTCGGTTGCATATACTCCTCATCCTCCTGAGGTCCTCCTATAAATATGTGGATATCTGAACATGTGTTGAATATGTCAAAATGTGATGAATATGTGGAAATGTGATGGAATGTGGATATATATTTTGTGGAAATATTTTTTAGATGAAGATGATACTATTTGTGAAATATGAGGATGTGAGTGATAATTTAGGTTCATTATATGCTAATATGAGGATGTGTGTGCTAATATTATTGTTCATAAATTTTATTCACACAATATTCTTTCATTACATGTCTTTCGTAGTTTCATTACATGCTTACTATTATTAATGCATAGGAGTGTTGCTTAATGAATTATTTACCACATACACCTATGAATTAAATTATAGTCAACTAACGAGGAGGCCATTAAGTTAGAAATCATGTTCAACATATATTAGATTACATTCATATGGTTTTATACATTTTTTCATCATTTCAAATATAGGACATGGCAAGTATGCGGAACCCCATGGTACCAACTTATGTTCTTGTCAGTTGCCGCATAAAGATCAATCATCTAGTCAATGGGGAGCATCACTAGGTTTATACATTGTACATTGTAATAAATCTAACAAACTGATGCCATATCATCTTACTTTAGTTTTTCGCAAAAAGATTTGGTGATATCAATAACATTCATGCTGGTGACACCCGTAAGATTTTGATAAGAGATGGGTGCACCAGTGAGATTGAGGTTAGTTGCAAGCTATGGAGGCAGGATATCTAACTACTAGTTTTTTCCAATTTCTTCGAGATAACACATTAGAAGTTGGCATAGTATGCGTCTTCCATTTCAACATCAACAATGGTATAATTAAGATTGTCATGTATGTGGTGTAAACCTGGGGTATGATGTTTTCCTATCCATCTTCCTTTTGCATAGATAACCATTGTGGATATTATACCGACTCATTTTTTAGGGAGAAGGAGTACAAGCTGACAATAAAAGAGGCTGCAAAATTAGACATGAACATAGCCTTAAGAAATTCATGGTGGGTAGATAGATCGAATCTCCACAGGACACTATTCAAGCTCTTATAAAATTTACAAGTGAGCTAGAAGTTAGAAGTTAGGGAATGAGGCTCTTATAAAACTTTGTTTTAGCCATGTAGTTTCTTCGAGATAACGAGCTAGAAGTTAATGTGTGATATTAATTTGGTTATGAATCTCTTGTATTCATTCTATGATGAATTGTTTGTGATATGCTTTGGATGTTGGATATGTTGGCTGCTAAATCCTGGCTTTTATTCAGGATGCAGCCTAAAAACTATTATTTTTTCAAAATGACCATAATATTAGTGACGGGTGACATTACCGACCCTTATTGGCGATGACCAATGGCAAGGCATAGTGACTAGAGGCAATGGGCACTACCACAGAAACAATCTTTAGTGACAGAGCTTTAGTGATGAATAAATGACACGCACTACTAATATACTTTTAGTGACAAACTATTTTACACATGTCACTAAAGATGCATCATTAGTGATGGGTCATAATGTGGTTCATCAGTAAATTGCCGCATAAGAGGGGAGACCCCCATTAGTGATGGTTCATACTGTGACCCGTCACTAAAGGGAGTAGCATTAGTTACGTATCATGTTACGACACATCACTAAAGATGAGCATCCTCTTTAGTGATTGTTCATAATATGAACCGTCACTAATGGGTGTTTTTTCTTGCATCACTAAAGAGGGTGCTCCTCTTTAGTGACGTGTCACGTTATGACCCGTCGTTGATGACTATCTCCTGGGTATAAATCGGCGGGGCAAAATTGAACTAGCCACACTTTCATTTCACACTGATACCTAACTCTAGCCTCTCATCAGCGCCATCACCTCTTCTTCCTCATCGACGTCGCGTGCTTCTCACATCGCCCCACCTCTCTCCCGCCTCTACCACCTCCCCCTCATAACTGCTATCTTCTCCTTGTCGGTGTGTATGGCCTTCCTCGTCGGAGCACACAACCTCTTCCTCGTCGGCGCCTCATCATGCCTCTCCATCGCCGACGCATCCTCGTCGCTAACTCATCATGCCTCTCCATCGCCGACTCATCCTCGTCGCTGCCTCATCTTGATTCTTCATTCTTCTCCCAAGGTACTTACCTCTATGCTCCAAGAGCTCAGGCTGGCCCCTTCAGTGTATCTATGAATGTTGATATTTACCTATAATGTTGGTATTTGACTATACCATGTTGGTACTTCAGTGAATCTATGAATGTTGATATTTACCTATGCCATATTTATACTTCAGTTATTATCATTTTATCATTATAGTTTTCAATATTTATCTACTCTAAAAAGTAGTACTTTTGTTGGCGTAAAAGATTATGCTAACAGGTTCTCTAAGATTAAGAACTAACAAACGAAGAGTTTGTGAAGCGGACTATCTCAAGCCTCCGTATTGGATAATAGCTCGAAGTAGTTCAAAGTTGTGTATTGAATATCTGAATATTCGATGCCTATTACAGGATGAAAAGGGGGTATTTATAGGTAAAAAACCTAAGGAAAATACCTTTTTACCCCTTGATTACAACCGACATAGTGGAAACTATTTAATACCCTGAATAGGGCTAAAATGGTTAATATGTCTGAAGAGGATAGATAAGGCAGACGTCCCGTCAATCTTGTTGTTTCCCACTACGAAGATGGAGCCTTTGAAGGGCATCTTCAAACTGGGATTCGGACGAACCCTTCGGCTTTAAGCCTTCATCAATTCGGAGACAAGTCTTTGACTTAAAAATTTATGAGTTGTCTTTGTCTCTTAATCTTGAAGGTCCTAGGGATGAAGTATTCCCCCCCCCCCCAACAACTTTATATATGCCATGCAACATGTCATGTATTATTTTCGATGGTTACTTTTTTCTTTGCAACTCTTTCATACTTATATATACCCTATATGTATACATGATCAACTTGATTTATGTGTTCTATAAATTAATGAACCCATTATGGCTAAGGTATCTATTTTTCTCATGTGCTCCTCTACATGCTTCCCTATTTGCTTAATGAATAGTTGGCCTAGTTTGTTCATGAAATGTTATTACATTATATACTCATTATCAAATAGTTTGTTTCTTTAAGTCACATTTCTCTCCAATATCCTTTATTGGTAAGATTTAATTAATTAGTTGTCAAACACATCGTTATACTAGGCCAACTCTTCATTTAGTGAATATGGGAACATATGGTATATCGAGACAGTAAGACTGTTTGGTCCCAATGATGACCACACCGAGAGAGACTACTCCATAATCAGAAGCATAATTAATGAGTAATGTTTTCTTCATTTTATTATTACAAGTTGAGCCTTCAACCTATTCTTGCTAAAGTCATTTTTCTAGCTTGTTATAGAGCATTCGGTGTTGGTGCCGATATATTAAAGGCAATGGAATGCTGATAGTTGGTAAAAAAACCACAATGCTAATAAGTCTCTAAATGTTTGCCTTATCCAAATTAAATGTGCCATCCTCACTAATCGTGTATTTCTATCACAATGCTACACTAAACCTTTTGGAAAACCAAATGGGATTTTATGTTGCATACCATATGTTGATGGCCTTAATGGCAACAAAACTTCAAAAGTCAGAAGTAAGATACTATCATATATGTGATTGCTTTGTTAAATTTTCTTTTCACTTATGTATACATCGACTAATGTAAAAAATAATTTCACATTTTCTTAAGGCGATTGATTTGCATGACACCTGAGGATGGCTAGGGATATTCTTAATGGATCAAGTCATCTCTTCAAAGAAATATTTCAATTGTAGTGGTATGAAATAATTTTTGTTTTTTGCAATGTAAACATTACTTGTAATAGTTAGTGAACAACTCATTTATGTAATTTATGCTTTGCTTTTCCAATACAAATTGTGTTGTGGTATTCTGTGATAAAACTTATATGATGTATTTATAATGTACAATGTTGGCTACAAAATCCTAGTTTAATTTGATTCAGGATGTAGCCTAAAAAATTATTTTTTACAATATAACCATAATATTAGTGATGGGTCTAAATAAAAATCTGTCACTAAAGGGTCATCTCTAGATTGAACTAACACCTTTTAGTGATGGTTTATAATATAAACATCACTAAAGGGTATAGTGATGGTTTATAATATAAACATCACTAAAGGGTACCCTCCAGCGACAGTTGTACCCTTTAGTGACGGGCCACAGTCTAAACGTCACTAAAGGGTACCCTTTAGTGACAGGTGGATATTGTGGCCCGTCATTAAAGGGTGTCAGTTCAATTCAGAGGTGGTTCTTTAGTGACAGGTGAACACATGTCACTAATGATAGGGCTTTACTGACGTGATAAGGGTGATGGATGTGATTTCGATCTATCACTAATGAGTTTTATAACCTGTCATTAATAACCTTATTTTAGGTAGTAGGGGTGGTGATATGAGGAGGCGCGAAGGTGAGACATGGTGCCAGTGATGACGGTGAGGAGGAGCGGTGACTAGGAGTAAGCTTAGAGGCAAGAGGCATGGGCAGTGGCAGCGAGGTGAAGCACCATCAACGGCGAGGCATGGCAGTGGTGGCGGGGAGATGGCTGTGGGAAGGAAGGAGGGATGAGAGCGAGCTATGCAGATTTAAAGAGATGGTTGAAATTTTGACATCGAATGTGAAGATTTTGGAATTTTGGCACCGACTGGCTACGAAAAATGTTTGCCGAATGCAAAATTCGAGACATTAGGCAAATAATTTTGTTTACCAAGTGTCTCAAATTTGGCACTCAATAAACATTTTTGTTTTTTTGATTTTTTGTCAAATGTGTTTTTTCAATTGGAGGAAAGTGATATGAAATAATCCTAAAAGAATATAGTCCTCACATTTAAAATGAGCTTATAGAAAATCGGATAATCTTTTCTCACTTTTTATAGATGAAGGGTCGGCACTCGGCAGCAGTAGCTCAACGATAAAGCTCAGCTGAAGACGCTTATCATATGCTCAATGAAATATTTATATAAACATGACTCTCACTCTATTCCATCGTAGCTTGTCCAAGCCAACAAAGCAATACCTAGCTAGGATCACTCTATTCCATCCTAGCTGCTTGTCCGAACAACTCTATTCCATTCTAGGCTACTCAAGCCAACAAGACAATACCTAGGTTCTATGTGTCTTTGATCTCGTTTTTAGAAAACTCTATACGGTAGCTAGCTGCTCATCCGTTGCGTGCCATGTCTCATGTCTGGATTGAGCTAGCTGTTAGCTAGCCCCTCGATCGATCTGCTAGTCGTCGCCGTCCAGAATTGATTAATGCAATGAGAAACAAATCCAGTTGACCAATTGTCATACTCCGTATGAATGCCTGAAATTCTTGTTCAATATTAGATCATGCATTCTAGGTTTTCGTAGCAACGGATTTTTTTTCTTCTGAAGAACTAGCTAGTAGCTAGCCGGCACATCTGTACTATATCTGAAGAACTATACACTTCTACAAGCTAGTCAAACTGCGGGGCGTGTGCGCTTCTCTCGCAGGGCATTGATATATCTCTTGTCAGGCTTAAATTTGACTTATCTCTTTTTTCTATTTTCATCTGTCCCAAGGCCTAGCTAACACAGTTTTCCCCTCCAGCTCCATATTAATCCTGAAGAACAAAAAGAACATAAATATTAGCTACTTCTACACTACTCCCTCTGGTGTACAAATATTAGTCGTTTAGAACACAATTCTACATACCAAGGTGATATTAAATAAAGTTATAAGGGTTGTCTCAATTGGTTATGGAGCCTAGATTTTAGTGGTGCTACCCAAGTTCAACTCCCGATGGCCACATCCCATTTGGCAGCAATGTTTCGATTGACAGGATGACTAATATTTGTACACTCTCAATGAAAACCAAAATGACTATTATTTGTACACCAGAGGGAGTACTACTTAGTACGTACTCCCTCCGGTACACAAAAACAAGTCGTTTTGGACATGATTTCACATACCAAGAAGCAATTAATTAGTGTTTACTTTCCATGTTTGCCCCTATTAAATATAGTGCAGGAGTAAACATAGCACAAAAAACAAGAAAAAAGTAGTACTACTTGAGGGGTATAGTTGTCCAAAATGTACAATAAAATACAAAACGACTTGTTTTTGTGTACTCTTGATACAAGTCTAAAACGACTTGTTTTTGTGTACCGGAGGGAGTACTCGGTAGTACTAGAGTAGTCTTCTGCTACTCTAGCTGTTCATCTTATAAATACAGACCTCACTCCTAGTACATTTCCCCTCCTCTCAGGGGTCAGGATATTTTGTCTGGCCTCTCTCTGACCTCTGCTCTCTTCACATTGACCCAAAATGCATGTAGTGCTGCCCCTGGATAGCTAACTATACACTATACCTCAGCTCCCGGCCCCTATCAGCTTCCACCTTACATCCTCCCCTCTAGTCGCGAATGTTTCCATTTTGGGTGATTGGGTCAGGACTATCAGCTCTCAGGAAGAAGCTGGGGCAGGCCAACCCCCACTGTCCTATCAGTTTCTCCCCTGAGAGCTGAGCTGCTGAGATCGATGCCTTCTGGAAACAACTGTTTCGGCTTCTCACTCTCCGGCGAAGAAACTTCGCAGCCTCATCAGGATAGCTCGCCCCCTGCCGCCATCGACATCGCCGGAGCCAGCAACTTCTATGGCCTGCCAACGCAGCCGGCGGCTGACGGGCACCTCGGCGTGCCAGGGCACCACAGCGCCTCGTATGGTATTATGGAGGCCTTCAATAGGGGACCTCAGGACAGCCAAGGTCAGCCGATGACGAAGCTATATTTGATGGTCCAGTTGTGTCATCTACTCATCTCATGGTAGAGCCATGTTTTTTTTATATATTTGATGTGGCCGGGTGCAGATTGGAACATGAGAGAACTGGACTACAACGGCGGCGCCTCCGAGCTGTCGATGCTCGTCGGATCTAGCGGAGGGAAGAGAGCGGTGGAGGAGAGCGAGCCGAAGCTCGAGGACTTCCTCGGCGGCAACTCGTTCGTCTCCGAGCAAGATCAGGGCGGGGGCTTCCTGTTCTCCGGTGTCCCGATGGTCAGCAGCACCAACCGCAACAGCGGGAGCCACACCATGGAGCTCTCCATGATCAAGACCTGGCTCCGGAACGACCAGCAGCCGCACGCACATCAGCTACCTAGGCAGCAGCAGGCTCACGAGGCGGCGGACATGAGCTCCGACGCGAGCGCGAGCAGCTTCTTCGGCGGCTGCTCCTCCGACGCGACGGGGAGGAATGTGGTGGCGGCGGCCGGGAGCTCGCAGAGCCTGGCGCTTTCCATGAGCACGGGCTCGCACCTTCCTGTCGTTGTTGCTTGCAGCGGGAGCGGAGTCAGTGGGGGAGCTGCCGAGACTAGCACCTCGTCGGAGAACAAGCGGGCGAGCGGCGCCATCGATTTGCCGAGCGGTGGCGCGATAGAGGCTGTCCCGAGGAAGTCCATCGACACGTTCGGGCAAAGGACATCGATATATCGAGGTGTAACAAGGTTAGCTACATGCTGCTAGCTGATGGATTGCTTATTAATTTAAAACTGGTCTAGTATAGTGATCGATCTAGTATTAGTTAGATAACAATGATGCCCTTTTTAATTAAGTTGAGGCGCGTAGCGCGATCGTTCGATCGATCAATCTATCGAGAACATAAACTATCATCATATCTGTACTAGCAGCTAGCTAGCTGAGAACAGACCTAAATAATGATGCAATCTTTCTTGGTATATAGTATATGCGATATAGAGATCAATTCATTCATCTAAGACAGGACACAATAATCGAATGATCAGTAGACTCCCCAGCTAGCTAGCAGCTAGATGATTGGGATGTATGTTCATATATAGACAATTAAGAAACAGGCCGGAATCACACAATATAGAATTAGTAGTTTTTCATGTGCAATGACTAATTCTGGTATACCGTATTTTTAAACCAATTGAAAATATCAAGAACACGTTAATACTTTTGCTTATTTATTTTTTCAGTATCGTAGCTATGCTTAATTATAACGTACATATGCAAGGATAGTAACTAACAAAATGCATATGGATTCTTATATGATATGTGCTTTAATTAATAATTACCCCTGTTAAGGTTCTTGAAATTTTTGATTTCAGACATAGATGGACAGGGCGTTATGAGGCCCATCTCTGGGATAATAGCTGTAGAAGAGAAGGGCAGAGTCGCAAGGGTAGGCAAGGTAATGCAAAATGGCGATATCATCGGTCTCTTTTCTCCCTGCAGATCAACATTATATATATGCTCACTTTACAGCACTGATTAAGCATTCTTTCTTCTGTTCCATCACCAATTGCCTCCGATCCGGAATGACACTGTTATCCAACGCAAAGTGCAGTTTATCTGGGTATGCATGCACCTAGCTAGCTCATGTGTGTCATTTTAACTATTTTCATTGTATTCTACTATATAAGTGTGATTGCGCAAGTTATTGTATCATGAATACTCATCAGGTGGCTATGACAAGGAGGATAAGGCAGCAAGAGCTTATGATTTAGCTGCTCTTAAGTATTGGGGCACAACAACAACCACAAATTTCCCAGTAAGCACGATATAAGCTTGTTGTGTAAGTTTTCCTAATTATTAATAGATCATAGTTAGTTTGTTGCTCCAGCGGTCCCCTTATAATATAATTTGTATTAATTATTTTTTGCACTTGTTGATTGTATCATTCTTTGGATAAAAAATATTTTTACTGCAGATAAGTACCTATGAAAAAGAGATAGATGACATGAAACATATGACCAGGCAGGAGTATATTGCATATCTAAGAAGGTACGTAGTAACCGATAGTCCGATACTATTCACCATATGGAAGTATTATCGCCCTTACAATTACAGCAACACTGATAAATATGATCCAATTAATATATATTTGCATGCAGGAATAGCAGCGGATTTTCTCGTGGCGCATCAAAATATCGTGGTGTAACAAGGTAATGTACTAAGGAAGTCAGTATCTGAGATGTGCTTGTTCTTGTTTTACACGTATTATTAGGCATCATGAAAATTAACCACGTACTTATGTCTTATGGATGCCAATGCAATGTGCAGCCCATGCAAGCTATCTCCAAATTATTTATGTAATGTTATTTCGGAACTTTTTATGTTTAAATAAATCAATTAATACATATTCTTGAGCAGGCACCATCAGCATGGGAGATGGCAAGCAAGGATAGGGAGAGTTGCAGGAAACAAGGATCTCTACTTAGGCACCTTCAGTAAGCTACTGATCATATTACAAACCCGTCTCATCTAAACCGAATTGCTCGCCTAATTATGGTCCTTAAAACTAATTAATGACTAATCTTAGTGTTATGCCTCCAAGATCTAAGTCATCGACCCATACTTATTTAGTCATAATTTTTCTTGAAATCTTCATACGTCTCGTAGAGCTGAAGATTAGATATTCTATATGTTGCCCTTATGGCGCATAAAATAGTACGTACTCCAGTTATGGCAATAACTATGTCCCAAATGTACCTTTCCAAGTTTTTGTCTCAAAGTTGTCTGAGAAAACCGGGGCATGGAGTCAAGGGCCAAGTAGAAAACCCTCGCTCTTTCAATTAATCGCAGACCTGCTTGCGCAGAAGACATGCCTCATCTGATCTGCATGCATGCATGCAATATGCAAGTCTAGCACACACATGCATTGGGAAACTACCATAATCATGCTGCATCTCCTGATCGATCGGTGCACATTCTCTCGTACGTGTAGGCACCGAGGAGGAGGCGGCGGAGGCGTACGACATCGCGGCGATCAAGTTCCGGGGGCTAAGCGCCGTCACCAACTTCGACATGAGCCGCTACGACGTCAAGAGCATCCTGGAGAGCAGCACGCTGCCGGTTGGCGGCGCGGCCAGGCGGCTGAAGGACGCGGCGGAGCACACGGAGGCCGGCGCCACAATCTGGCGCGCCGACATGGACTGCGGCGTCATCTCTCAGCTGGCTGACGTCGGGATGGGCGCCTACGCCTCGTACCACCACGGCTGGCCGACCATCGCGTTCCAGCAGCCGTCGCCGCTCTCCGTGCACTACCCGTACGGCCAGCCGTTGCGCGGGTGGTGCAAGCCCGAGCAGGACGCGGTCACCGCGCACAGCCTGCAGGACCTCCAGCAGCTGCACCTCGGGAGCGCCGCCGCAGCTCACAACTTCTTCCAGGCTTCGTCGAGCTCGACGGTCTATTACGGCGGCAGCGGCGGCGGAGCCGCCAACGGGTACCACCAGGGCATAGGAGGCAACGCCTTCCTGATGCCGGCGAGCACCGTCGTGTCCGACCAGGGGCACAGCAGCATGGGCACCAACCAAGGAAACACCTACACCTACAGGAACGAGGATGGGACGCTCGTCGGATACGACGCCATGGCGATGGCGAGCGCCGGCGGCGACCCATACGCTACGGCGAGGAGCGGAGAGTACCAGCCCTCGCAGGGCTCGGCGTCGACGGTGAGCATCGCGAGGGCGAACGGCTACTCGTCCAACTGGAGCTCGCCTTTCAATGGCATGGGATGATACATCGATGAAGAGGACAGATCGAGAAGAGAAGAGGTAGAAGCTAATGATAGGGGTCGGATCGATTAATTGGCTAGCTAGATTGACAAAGTCAGTTTATTAGACGAATCTTGATCGACGTTGTGTGTTTCAACTCGTCAGGATCAGGTTTTGCTTGACTGCATGGTGCGAGTAACACACGCATGCAAGGTCTGCATGCCTTTCTGGAAGCTGGTAACGGCAAGTAAGGGTAAGTTAGTAAGTAAAGTTTCAGTTGTAAGTTATCCTTGCTCGCTGTTAGTTTTGGGTATAGTTTCAGAGAAGGATATGATCATGCACTCCAATTAATCCTCAGAGGACACACACCGATCTCGATCGTTCAATGAGAATAACTTCATCATAATTTATGTGCACTTATAGATTTGTTTAATTACTTAATTTATTAGTTTTTTTAGTATTGGTGAGGTACATGGATCAGATATTTGCTCTGTAGTGCTTTATCAATAATTGCCATTGAGACATGCCATCATGTTTTAAGGTTAACAATATTTATATTTTTAAGTAATAATTAAGCTAAAAATATATATGTGTTTAGTGTAATGCATTACTTATAAAAGTAGTTAACTATTAACTTTACGTTAAATTTCATCGCTATATATTGATTATATGATTAATCACTGTAACTATTAGGAAACTTGCCTGACAAAATGCAGCAAGCATTCTTTGTGAGAATGACGACCTGATAAAACAAGAAAGTGTTTCCGAGGGTATCTTTAACGAATAGTGAAGAGTCTTTATTGTGCAGAAGAGTGGTCTTACGAGTGAACTTATGTCCTTCCGCCTTTTATACACACACATGGGGCTGGCTCTGAAATTATTCAGACACGATAAATGAATGAAACCTTTTACTTTAAGATCTGTAGTCACTACCGGAAATGGCTAATTTGCCGAGTGCCCGAAGCTTTGCCGAGTGCAATATCTCGGGCACTCGGCAAAGATTTGTTTGCCGAGTGTTTTTAAAAAACACTCGACAAATTAAATGATTGCCGAGTGTTTTTTGAAAAAAACACTCAGCAAACAAGTTACTAACGGATGTCGCGATGACGTTATTGCGCAGCAAAAAAAAATTAGGGTTTGTCGAGTGTTTTTTTCGGCAAACCCATTTTTTATTTTTTACTGAACCATTTTTTGAATCTACGTGATATTTTCAATTTTATTTTTACTTGAAATTTTTTCTACAATGAAAACACAACATATATTATCTCATGTAAAAATTACACATTTTTTGGTTCAATTTGTTATTTTTAAATTATTAAGTATGTTCTAGGATTTAAATTGAAATAGGTGAAATTTGAACTACAAGTGCCTAAAATAATAAACCAAAAATTATGAAAAAAATCATATTCGTGTTTTAAAGTCTATTTAGGGTTCTCATAAACTGAATTAAAAGAAATTTTGAACAATTTAGGGTGTGACGGTCGTTCAACAACGTGAAGCTTAATAGTTTTTAATTATAAAAAAATCAACTGAAGTCTAAAAAACATGAGACTTGTCATGGTGTTATTATATGATACATAGATGCTGTGATAAAAAATTTAAAAATATTTCAAGAAAATTATCACGTAGAGTATTTAGAAATCGGAGATTATGAGAGATGTAATTAGGGTTTAGAGAAGAAATGAGATAGGTTTGAAAGAAGTTTGACGGGTAAAATATTTTTTGTACTTGAAATTTTTTCTACAATAAAAACACAATATATTATCTCATATAAAAATTACACATTTTTTGGTTCAGTTTGTTATTTTAAAATTATTAAGTATGTTTCTAGAATTTAAATTGAAATAGGTGAAATTAGAACTATAAATGTATGAAATAATAAAAAAATATGATTAAAAAACATATTTATGTTATTGAGTTTATTTTTAGTCCTTATGCAATATAATTTTATAATTTCTATCAAGGAAAAGATTGTAAAACAATTTAAACAAAAATAATAAAAAAGCCTCTTTTGTCGAGTGCCAAATTTCAGGCACTCGGCAAATATTTTGGGTTTGCTGAGTGCAACACTCGGCAAACCCAAAAACCTCTTTCCCGCATAATTTTTCAGCCAAATTTCAAGATTGGCGCACTTTTTTTCAAAATTTTCACAGTTTTTCTTTAAAAACCCACCCCTTTCCTCCTCCCTCCATTCTCTCCTCTCCTTCCCTCCCTCCATTCTCTCCTCTCCTTCCCTCCCACCGTCGGTCACCGCCCCATCGTCGCCGGTCGCCGCCGCGCTCCTCGTGCCCTGTGCCGCACCGTGACGCGTCGCGCCCGCCTGGTGTTCGACAAAATGTGCGTTTGGGACGGACGTCCCGTTCTGCACATTTTTTTATTTCTTGTTTTCTTGTTTGCCGAGTGCCAAATTTTGGGCACTCGGCAAACCTTCCGTCAAGGATCCGTTATAATATATTGTTTGCCGAGTGTCAAATCTAGCACTCGGTGAAGTGTTCGCCGAGTGCCCGATAAAAAACACTTGACAAACAATTAATCGCTGGTGGTGTTTTTAACGTGTGATGTTCGCCGAGTGCAACACTCAGCGAAGCTTTTGCCGAGTGCAACACTCAGCGAAGCTTTTGCCGAGTGCAACACTCAGCGAAGCTTTTGCCGAGTGCAAACAAGACTTCGCCGAGTGCTTTTGGCACTCGGCAAACGGCTATTCTCCTGCAGTGAGTGTTGCATTTGTGATGGATTGTCATGTTATATATCATAAATTTTCTTTTATATATATATATATATATATACGGGAACGCTATTCTACACTATGAGTGTAAATGCTATTCTACACCGATCATCCCAATCGTGCCCACCCCCCACCCAATCCCAACCCCTCCATTCCACGTCGGTGTAGAATAGCATTCTACACCCGTGGTGTAGAATAGCATTTGTATATATATATATATATATATGGTTTTCTAGTACGTGGCACACGACTCACAGTCTCACACATATTCAGTTATTCACTTCTCTGTATCTTAATTGGTGCCTGTCTGAAATTCTCTCGATCGAGCAGATGCATGTTAATTATGGTTGCCACTTCTTTTTTATTTCTGAAGCATTTGGATGCTTTGCACAATAGATCATCCCAACCTCAAATTAATCCATACCATGAGGGTATGACTAAACACAAAGTTTTGATAGTACAAAACTAGGTGCTTTCAAAAATCTCACGCCAATAAAATTAGTAATTAGTTGGAGCCCAAAAAAGAGATAATCACATCACTAGAAACATACACATCTATATCATTAGTAAAAAATATTCATAATTATACCATTGTGAAGATAAAGTCTGTCAACAAGAGCGGAGCTAGAAGATAGGCGCTAACGGAACCCATTAGTTTACTGTATATCCTTATTTTAGAACACGATGAACCTCCGAAAATACTCGACGAAGTGTTGTACTCAGTGAGGAACACTCAACAAACTCTTTATCGACGAACAAAAATTCATTATATTTTATCAAACACTCAGTAAACTCTTTATCAAGTGCCACTAGGCACAAAAAAGTATATAATGACCTTGGTGACACGATTGCTAAGTACCTGGCGTGGAGGGCACATCACGTGCCTGGTTGAGCACTGGTGGTTGAGCACACAGATATATGGCGTCCTCTCGGACGCTAATCAATTTGGATTTTTACCGAGTGGCCAACGTGGCCCTTGGTAAAGTATGTCGAAACACACAAAATCACATCGTATGACACAATTATGTGCATTTCAAGTTCTTTACTTGGTGTGTTGCATTTCAATCCCTAGCCCCTAGACACATGGCATGCTCAACCTATAGCTCCTGAATTGGCGGTTTGTCGAGTGTTAATTAGGGCACTTGCAATCCTCTTTTTTTTTTCTAGTCGAAACACACCCATTTCTATTGGTAT
Organism: Zizania palustris; assembly: GCA_019279435.1. Taxonomy (NCBI): domain Eukaryota; kingdom Viridiplantae; phylum Streptophyta; class Magnoliopsida; order Poales; family Poaceae; genus Zizania; species Zizania palustris. The sequence goes on along the minus strand of JAAALK010000287.1, from coordinate 56,346,280 downwards.
TGATTTTTTCTGTTGTTCATCAAATGTTTTTTTGCCGAGAGTATTTGTTGTTTTTCGTCGAGTCCCTCTTTACCAAGTGCCCGAGAACCTACATCGAAGATCCTATTTCCGGTAGTGAGGTAGACCAAAAATTATCTAGATTTTGGCATACAAATAAACCGAACTAGCCCCACACGCGTACATACTAATATACTATAATAGCCCATAAGGCGCAATCATTGTGCATTGTCCTAATCTCTAAAATTATATGCTAAAATATGAAAATGCTTCATTTAGTGTGTTTTACAAAATAAAGATGAAAATATTTTATTACTTTATCAAAAACATTTTAAATATATGTAATGTTCGACGATGTTGTTTGAAACACTAAGAAACAAATATACGCAACAACCTTGTTACTTTTCAGTAGTCGAAACTCAATTTTTATACGTTGAAGTACAATGTTTCAACTTTGATTTGACTATTGTTGGGGGAAAATATCTCATCTTCGGGGTTATTGCCGAAGATACATAAAGGCAGACAGCGGATTCGAAGGTTCCCAGATGATCATCTTCGAAGATACCCGGAACCAAGTTCGAAGTTCGAAGATAGGCATTGGTTCGGAGTACATCTTCGAACTAAAGCCCTCAGAGATCTTTTCTGCCAGCTAAGATGAAAGACTTATCTTCTTTCTCATTAGATTAGTCTTTTACCATTTTAGCCCTATTAAGGGAACCGAATAGTTTCCACTATGACGGTTGTAATAGAGGGGTAAATAGGTCTTTTCCTTAATGTTTGGGCCTATAAATACCCCCCATTTCACCCTGTAATAGGGACCGAATACAAGTTATTCAATACACACTTTCGAACTATTCTAAGTTATTATCCTTTCGGAGGCTTAGAACAGTTTGCTTCACAAACACTTCATTTGTTAGTTTCTTTTCTACAGAAACCTGTTAGCGTAATCTTTTACGCCAACAACTATGTTTCACTTTATTTATTTTATTAAAATATTTTTAATTAATAGATGAAATATTGTTCACGCCGTTCATTTTTTCAATTCTTAGAACGTTCTGACCCTAATCTTTTCAAACAAATAAGTGTGACACAACTAATTAGATTGGACATGTGTTTGATAGTGTGAATACACACTTTAAAATAAGGTACACACTACGGGACTCTGCTTGTTTGTCGAGTGCCTAGGGCACTCGGCGAAGCTTGTTTCCCACTCGGCCCCACGGTACTCCGGCCCTTCGCCGAGTGCCACGTGGGGCACTCGGTAAAGCCTTCTTCGCTGAGTGCCCGATGAAATACACTCGGCAAATATCGCAGCACTTAACAAACTTTTGTTTTCCGGTAGTGACAAGAGAGTTAGTGAGTTACGTATACAAGCCTCTATTTGTACCTCGTGATAAACAGGCACATCTAAAGAAAATATCCTGGTTTCAGAGACAAACAGTAGCGACCATAATATATATCACATAAAACGATTAAAAAGCTATTTACAATGAGGTTTCATAAGGGGTTTCATGGTATTAATTACTATGACACATCAGATTTTTTGCTGACATGACATTCAATTAATGATGGAAGAGAAAAAAATAGTGTCATTACCATGACATGGTCCTAACCCGTTTCCAAGACGGATGAAACGAAATAAAACATCTATTGAGAGCCAAATCGTTTCATCAGAGAGAGGGTATTTTATGAGAGCTAGTTGCATTTAATTACACTAGTTAGCCTAGAAAATAGTAAAATAAAACTCTCCATTGAGAGAGGATGTTTCATTCAATTGCAAAACTAATATGGATTTTTAGAAAACAGTGTTACGAAACCAACCAACCATGAATAGGCCTGACATTTATTGCAGTCTAACCAACCATGGATAGGCCTGACATTTATTGCAGTCTAAAACCAAGGTGTGCGAATATCCTTCTCCCAGGAGTCTGAAGATTTTTTGTTTGCATTTTGGCCCTTCGGTCGATTTGTTTTTAAGGGACCTTTTTGTAAATTAATTTTCTCATAAGGGCCAATGTTGGAAGATTACTCCTGTTCGGGGTTTCGTCTAGACCTCTAATCCTCTTTCCCCACGCGACGGCTGCGCCGCTGCAGCGACCGGCTTCCCATCGACCCCTCTCCGCCTCCAGACCTCCTTCCACCCCTCACCAAGGGCCAAGGTCCACCTTGGTTCGCCTCCAAGGTATTCTGCTCCCCTGCTCCTCCTTCTCCTGCGCGCTACCAAGCCAGCGTAGAGTTGAGATCCATCCGGAGGTGTCCTGATTTCTTTTTTGGTGACGGACTCGAACTCGCTTGGATTGTTTGGAGATTTTTTATGGTCTCCACTTTGTTTTGCTAATCCATATATTTCCTTCTGTCCAATTGATTCACCCAGTTTGCGGCGGATTTCTTTGCTGGGCGGTGAAGTACTACGAGCAGTTCATTTCCGAAAGGTCTGGGGTTTCAGCTTTCAGCTGAGCCCAATGGCGCACGTTACTGCGACCGCAAATGCTCATCTTTTTGGTTTTCCTGCCGCGAACCGCAATGGTGATCATGTAAGATCGAGTGCTGGGTCGGCATTTCTGAATCTGCGTGCTCCTGCACTTTGCCATGTCAGAAAAATACAACCTTTGAGAGGTACAGAATTTCTTTCATATGGATAATTTTGCATTGCATGACAATAGGGCATCCACATCTCTCTACCAACCATACATGGCGTAGTTTTAGTTCTTACAATACAAATCTAAACTTTAATACATTATTCGGTGAAAAAAATACTGAAAACTATTCTGCACACATGGGCAGACTCCTGTATAGTGATATCAAAACCAAATAATTCTTGTTAGTTTTCTTGTGATTATTGTTCTGAAATTCAACTTTTATTCGAAGACAAGTTTATGTTATTGGACTATGGATACTTAAAACCCTCAACTATGAAATTGGCTATTCTACCCCCTTAAGTATTGAAAACCATTTAAATACCCCCTAGGGTGGTTTAGAGATGGTTTAGTTGACATGGCACATGAGATAAGGATGACATGTCTCTGATTCAGCAAATTGCATATCTATGTTTCTCTGACATTAGCACCAACGGCCTCCACTCTGAGCAAATAGAGAAGGTGTTGGCGTGTTGCCACAAGATCTTTTGATGATTTGACATGGACGACGATGGCAACCTGACCCAACTAGTTGGTCGGTCACTTGGTTGCGTCGTCGAGAGCTTGCGATATAGGTCACTGATGGCAAGAGTTGTGGTGGAGAGAGAGAGAGAGAGGGAAATGTGCAGTAGGGGAGGAAAATAGAGAGAAGGCCAGAAGGGTTGATGACATTTTTGCGCTTTTCATATTAATAAGAGGATTACTCTCTTTTCACCTCTCTATGACACCTCCCACATGTTGTCTGCTGAGTTATTGATATGACATTGCTTATGTAATCTGCCACATCAGAGAAACCACCTCCAAAACTGTCCTAGGGGGTTATTTAAACGGTTTTGAATACTTAAGGAGCAGAATATCTGGTTTTGTAGTTGAGGGTTTTAAGTATCTAGTCCAATAGTTGAGGGGGTTATGTAGACTTTTTTTTAATTATCTAGAGTCCAAGATTTAGACTTGTTACTCTATCTTGCACGGTGCATCATTTGCATGAGTTCAGGTTAATCTTTGCCACCATATGTAACAATTAACAAGATATTTCTTACTTTCAGTTGGTGCTACTTTGTTCTCTCCATTCACGAAGTATGATCCTATCAAAGGCATCAAACCATTGCTGTCAGTTCACAAGTTACGTCCTAGAAATCAAGTTAGTTGTCATGCATCTTTGTCATCATTCATCTACCCTGAGTTAACATCCAAACCTAAATGGTGGTGGAGAACCCTGGCATGTGTTCCTTATCTTCTGCCACTGCACAACATGTGGTCCTTTGCGGATGCTGTGTACCAGCTTCATCCATACTTGCAACAGTTTGGGCTGCTCTATGCATTCATTGACACAATGTCATTAGTCCCAGGATGGCTCTTTTTGATGATCTTCATGACTGTCTACTTCTTTGTGGTGAGACGGAAGTGGGCACCACATTTCTTGCGATATCACATCATATTGGCTATTCTCCTTGATACTGGTTCTCAAGCTCTGGCGACCATGTGCAACTGGAATCCAAGTATTGTTTTTCAGGGTAAACCAATGGTGTTCTTCTGGATAACAGTTGCCTTCATTCAGATATTCACAGTTCTCGAGTGCATGAGGTGTGCTCTTGTGGGCATGTATCCCAACGTTCCATTTGTATCTCACACGGCGTTCATCCATTCTGATCTGAATTTGTTCAGGTAGTTGGCCAGTGCAATGTGCATCTTTTGAATATAAGAAGTATTATAGTTCTTTCTATGAGAGATTTGAACGGTCGAGGCAGTAAAATGTTCTTCATTCTGGGATACATGAGGTGGGGGTGAAATTATGCAGAGAAATGAAATCAGGGGCAATGGTCGCAGCTTCTCTGCAGCATTGACACTTGGCAGTGCAATTAGCTGCATTCTTTATTCGTAGACTGAATTAATTGACATATCGTTTTTGTTGTGTATGCTGTTTGAAAGGATTGATGGATGTTTGATTTGGATTAGATGATTATGTTGAAGCTTCGACATGTTCAGTTTTATAGCCCTTCATCTTGAATTCACCATTTTTAAGACACCCTCGAATTCTTTCAACCTCTTATCTACTTTTTTCTTTGCTGAGTCAAGTGTATGTGAAAGAATGAGGTAAGAATAGGTTGCATTGATTGGTTTGAAACAGTACATATTTATAGGCATTAGGAGATGACGTAGCTGTCAAGGAATGTAACAGAATTCCTAATAGAATCCCTAACAACATCTCCTAATACCACCTTCCACACACATCTAGAAGTCTCTACACACATCTAGAAATTGTCTAACACGCCCCCGCAGTCGCAACGTCGGTAGACCGAACGTTGAGAAGATCGAAACTCCAAGATGGATGTAGGTAACCCTTTGGTGAAAATGTCGGCGAACTGTGATGTCGTGATTTCACCAAGAGCAACGCGCTCCCGAACAAAATGTAGGTCAATCTCAACATGTTTGGTGCATTGATGCTGAACGGGGTTGGATGTCATGTAGATGGCACTGATGTTGTCATAATATACCAGAGTAGTTTTGTGCAACGGAGTGTGGAGCTCGGACAGTAGTTGGCGTAGCCAGGAGGCCTCTGCAACAACATTGGCAATAGCTCGCTATTCAGCCTCGGCACTAGAACGGGAGATAGTGATCTGACGTTTAGAGGACCAAGAGATCAGATTATCACCTAGGAAGACAGCATAGCCAGAGGTTGATCGCCGAGTATCAGGACAGCTGACCCAATCCGCATCAGAGTAAACAACCAGATCAAACTGGGAACAAGGTCGTAGAGATAATCCCATATCCAAAGTACCACGGACAAAGCGCAGAATGTGCTTGAGAGCAGCAAGATAGGCTCCCGGGGGTCATGCATGTGAAGGCAAACTTGCTGAACCGCATAGGAAATGTCAGGCCTGGTGAAGGTCAAGTATTGAAGAGCACCAGCAAGATTACGGAAATCAGTCTGATCTGACATGAGATCACAAGTAGCGGAGAGCTTAGGACTAAGATCAACAGGTGTGGAGCAAGGTTTGTAGTTAGACATGCCTGCTCGGGCAAGAATGCCAAGCATATATTATCGTTGAGACAAAAAAAGACCTCCGTCTTTGTGTTTAACCAGCATTCCAAGAAAATTGTGAAGAATACTAAGATCCTTCAAAGGAAATTCCTACCGAAGAGCCTGAATAATATGGCGAAGCAAGGCAGGTGAGGAAGCTGTCAACACAATATCATCAACGTACAGGAGAAGATAAATTGTGTCTACTCCACGGTGGTAAATGAATAGAGATGTGTCTGTTTTGGCTGCAACAAAACCAAGCCGATGAAGATGTGAAGCAAAACGGCTATACCAAGCGCGTGGTGCTTGCTTGAGACCATAAAGAGAGCGGTTTAGGCGGCACACATAGTTTGGATGAGAAGAGTCCTCAAATCCTGAAGGCTATGCACAATAAACTATCTCAGATAAGGTCCCATGAAGAAAGGCATTATCCACATCAAGCTGATGAATAGGCCAAGACCTGGAGATGGCTAAAGAGAGAATAGTCCGGACAGTAGCTAGTTTGACAACTGGATTGAATGTCTCAGAAAAATCCACCCCTGGACGTAGGGAAAATCCTCAAAGAACCCAACGTGCCTTGTATCTCTCAAAGTAGCCATCACCATTGAACTTGTGTTTGAACACCCACTTTCCAGTGACCACATTGAAGTGGGTTGGTCGAGGAAGAAGATCCCACGTGTGATTGGATAGCAGAGCAGAGTACTCAGCATCCATAGCAGCTCACCAATTGGGATCAGCAAGAGCAGCCCTATAAGTCTTCGGGATCAGAGATAATGGTGTGGCAGCAAGCAAAACTGGCTGTCGAAAACCAAGTTTCCCACGGGCAACCATAACATGTTGGTTGACCATAGGAGTAACTGGTAGAGCACCAGTGGGTAAGTCTAGGGACACTGGAGCAGGTGGTATTGAGGCTGCAGGACGCCGAGTGTAAACAACACCAAACCGCCGAGGAGGTGTGGCTGGTGGAATCGTCGCGCATGGTGGAGAAGACTCAGCCGGAGGTGCACATGGATGTGCGGGAACACCAGGGGCCGCACGTGGCTGTGCGGGATCATCAGTAAGTCCTACAGAAAACAGAGGTGAAGTAAAAGGAACCGGTACATGAGTAGGGACACCATCCAAGAAATCAAAGGCGACCGAAGTGGGAGGTGAGGAATCCCCAGAGTAAGGAAACGAGGATTCGTCAAAGACCACATAACGGGAAATGATGATTTGGTTGGAGAGGCGATCAAGACAAAGATAACCCTTGTGGTGAAGAGAGTAGCCAAGAAAAACACGCAGGGTAGAACGAGGAGCTAGTTTGTGTGTAGCGGTAGCAGAAAGATTTGGATAACACTTGCAACCAAATACACGAAGATGTGTATAGGAAGGAAGTGTTCCAAATAAAGAAAAATGAGGAGTGGAAAACTTCAGAGTTTTTGTGGGAAGAATGTTGAGGAGATAGGTGGCAATACTAAGAGCGGCAACCAAGAAGATGGGAGGTATACTAGCTTGAAACAGCAGTGAGCGGACGACATTATTAATAGTGCGAATAATGCGTTCAGCTTTACCGTTCTGAGGCGAAGTATAAGGGCATGACATACGAAGATGTATGCCATGTGACAGTAGAAATGATCGGGTAGTGGAGTTATCAAACTCACGACTATTGTCACACTGTATCCCCTGGATAGTGACGCCGAATTGGGTGCGGACATGAGCAAAAAAATGAGAAAGAGTGAAGAAAGTTTCCGACTTCTAGCGCAGTGGAAAAGTCCAAAGATAGTGAGAACAATCATCAAGAATAACCAAGTAATACTTGTGACCTGATACACTAACAACAGGAGAAGTCCACAGATCACAATGTACTAATTGTAAATTATGATTTTCTCTAGATGAAGAAGAATAAAAGGGTAACCGAGTGTGACGACTCAGTTGACAAACATGACAAATAGTATTCGAATCTCTATGACAAGGAAGACCAACAAAATGCGATAGCTTGGATAGAGGTTCAGAGTCGGGATGACCAAGACGTTGGTGCCAAATAGAAGAGGAAGTGGTTGTATGGAAGGTAGAGGCGGAGAGCTGCAACAGGTAAAGAGGTCCGGAGCTATCACACCTGACGATCTCTCTCCGAGATGGAAGAGCCTTCACAGAACAGCCAAAAGGGTCAAATTCCACAGAACAATTATTGTCGGAAGTAAACTGGCATACTGAAATAAGGTTCTTAATAAGGTTCGGGGAAATCAGAACATTATTAAGACAAAGGTTATGAAGTAAATGAGTAACGCCGGTAGAGACGACGTGCAATAAATGACCGTTACCTACAATAATATGGGATGGAAAAGGAGAGGAGGATGTGAAATGAAGAATACCAGCGTCGGATGTCATATTGTGAGTAGCACTCGTATCAAAGTACCACTTGGATGAAGAAGGCTGCTGAAGGGACATGGTCTGAAAATTTGACGCAAGAGTGTGCTGATCCCAGCCAGATTGCAGCCCACCAGAAGGTATTGGCCCAGAACTGGTAATGGGTGGAATGCCCCACTGACCAGCCCATTGACCAGCTCAGGGACCTTGGGATCCAGTAAAAAAGGCCTGTGGATGAGGTGGTGGGCCAACCGGTGGTGAACCCCTTGGTCCGGGCCACATTTGAATGGACCTAGACCAAGGATTGTAGAAGCTAGGCCAAGGAGCTCCCGGTCGTGGCCCAATAGCTGAGACAGGACCTGGCCCTCGACCGAAAACAGAACCTGGTCCGTGACTGCCTCTCCCGAAGCCAGAGACAGAACCAGGGTTTTGCCCTAGCCCGCCGACAGTACCTCCGCCGCCATTCCCTCCGTCGCCTCCATGTTTGCCTCCATGCTTGCCACGTTTGCCTCCGCCAGATCCAGCAGGCGTCGACTGCTAGGGCTTCGGTGGTATTGCCATTGGAATAGGCGCCGAACCACTAGAGGCCACGGCGAGGGCCACGGCTGGAGCAGAGGACGTCTTGGCCATGGTGAGTTCTTCAAGCTGGAGATCATCCCTCACTTGGAGGAAAGTGGGAAGGGGATTGCTCCGGCGGAGATGAAGACCCAAGGCGGTGAAGCGCTCGTTGAGGCCGCAGATGATGTTCAAGACGAGGGTGCGGTCGGAGATGGACTCGCCGAGATCACGGAGGTCCTCTGCCATCCTCTTGTAGCGGCGACAGTATTCAGAGACCGAGAGTTCTCCCTGAGAGAAGGAGCGAAACTCCTGATCGGTGAAGAGGGTGCGAGTTGTGCGGTTGCCAAGAAACTGTGATTCGATGGCAAGTCACGTGGCTCGGGCCGTAGTATCACGTTCGTCAATAGCATCAGTGAGATCGTCGGAGATGATGCCAAGCAGCCAAGTCTTCACAACACAGTCCATGCGAACCCAATCGGGAGAATAGGGCAGAACTGTATCAGATAGGACATGCTCCTGTAGGGAAAACTTGCCGACGGTGAGGAGGAAGGACTCACGCCAACATGCGAAGAAGACGGAGTTGATGTCGAGGATGAGGGGCACAAGGGCGCGAATGTTGTGGACTACAACCGCTTGGGCGTGCAAGTTGAGCAACGCAGCAGCCTCGTGTTGAAGAAGAGCGTTGAGAAGAGGAGGATCGTCGACGGGAGTAGTGGTGGCAGCAGGAGCCGGAGAAGGCGCGATTGATGTGCGCTCACGAGCAGCACGAGCGAGGGCAGCCTGAAACCGGGCATCAGCGGCATCACGGTCCTACTGAGCAAGAGCGGCATCCTGTTCGGCCTGCTGGAGGCGAGCAAGAGCAGCATCACGGGAATCAGTTGGAGGGTTGTCGACGATGGTGGCGTTGTCGGTGGCGTCAAGCGCCATGGAGCAATAGCAGCACCTGGAAGAAGGTGCATGCAAACAACAGCGGAAGATAAGAGAATCTATACTACTGATACCATGAAAGAATGAGGTAAGAATAGCTTGCATTGATTGGTTTGAAACAGTACATATTTATAGGCATTAGGAGATGGTGTAGCTGTCAAGGAATGTAACAGAATCTCTAACAGCATCTCCTAATACCACCTTCCACACACATCTAGAAGTCTCTACATACATCCAGAAACAACTGTCTAACAGTATGACGTAATTTCTCACCAATTCCATGGTGATAGGTTGAGACCTGCAATTACTGAAATATTTGATGATTTGTCAGTTATATGACTTTGACTATTTATTAGTTTGACCATAAGTCATAGACAGATGGTTTCACTTATTATCCATATACAAGTGACTTATTATCCATATACAAGTGGTAAATAAACAAATAGAAATCCTCAAATCCTCCCGTAATTACCTGAGGCAGTAACCCGGGCGGCATATGCAAATGAGGCTATGAGGTTTAGGACTCGTATTTGAGCTATTCATGCGGGTGGCAGTTCAGAGTAAAATTTTGTGGAACACAAGTTGCACTTGCAGAGCTTCATCTCTACGTACCATACCATAACATGACACGGCCAGAATATTACAAAGTGACACCAATTAGACCATATATGCAGTTACGGTATTGAATATTGCAACTTAAATTATCTTCCCACTTAGTTCGTGCGAATTTCTGTTTTCTCCTATGGACTGACAGTTCTATAGAGACATCTCAAAACTGACAAAAAGAATAATTCAGATCATGGTCCATCTCGATGTTCGATAAGCAATGGAATTGTAAAACTAGCCCAACAACTCTGATTCTTATTTAGACCTTCTGATCAAGCTCCGATTGTGATGACAGTATGCCGTATTTTTGAGTTTTCTCACTAGGCACCGAGTAAATCTGCCGCTCTTTGCCTCCTGGTTTTGACGAAGCATTCCAGTACCAGATCATGCCAATCACAGCTAGCATCATGCCAAGGACTACATGAAAATCAAGGCCCTCTTTTCCAAAGAAAAGAAAGCCCAAGGTCAAGACGAGAATCATCTTCATGTGGCCTAGAACTTGAAACGAGACAGCTGTGAATCTTTCGATGCATATCAACTGGCTTAGATTGGTCCCAACAGCAATTATGCATGACAACACAATTAAGAACTGAAAATTAAGTGGGCGAAGAAGAAAATGTTAGGCCCCCAGTTTGCCCATATAAGAAAAATATTAATAGTCAAGCCAACAGCAGGTAAGATTGTAAGAACTGCTATAGAAAAAACCATACATGTCATGCCCAGCTCACTGAATATTATTAATGTAGAGAAGAAATAGTGTAACAACTAGACATCTCTTTAATCTGTATTAAGTATCTACAAGAAACAAGATGCCATTTTGATTGGTCAATACACAGTTACACAGCTATTCATACACCTCTGTACGTTTCGAAGTAGGGTCCACATTGTAACAACACATTTTTATGTTTCAACAGTAATTTGAAAAATGGCTTATTAAATATTTGATTTGTTGATCCGTGATATTGAGATAGCTCCCAAGCTAGAGATGGCAACGGGTACGTACCCACTAGATATTACCCGCCCATACCCGCACCCGTCAGATAAAAATTTATCCACTACAAAAATCGCACCCGCTCACGGGTACAAAAACTTACCCACACCTGCACCCGCGCGGGTATTTGTACCCGACGGGTAACCCACACCCGATTTCAGACCCGTCATGAATCATAAATATATCACTGAAAAATGACATATGCATCTACATGTAACAACAATTTACACCAACAAATATAGTCTAATAGATCATTGGAGCATATTACATCCACACTAATATATATATGTATTCGAGTATATATATGTATTTGAGATACTACTATATGGGCCACGAATGGGCTGAATTTGAAGGGAAATGCACATAGGCATTCGGGTGTATTTTACCCGCGGGTAAGCGGATACGGGTACTATGCACCCGCACCCGCTTTACCCGTTGGGTAGAGGTTTTTGTCCAATAAGATACCCGCGGGTGAAGATATTATTTCATACCCGTCTTTTTATCGGGTAAAACCCATCAGGTACTCGGGTTTCGGGTACCCGTTGCCATCTCTATCCCAAGCCCTATTAAAGGAGGAAGAGTCCTTTTCCCTAAAAAATTGTGATAGGCTTGACAGTCAATAGAAAACCTAGTTATTCAAATTGAGATGAAACCCAAACTTTCTTGGGATTGAAAGACTTTGAAGAAGTTGATCCATGATATTGAGAGGAAATGAGGATGCATAAAGGGGATTGAAAGAGTCATTGCTAGCACTGTAATATAACTAATAACACTTGGATAACACAAGGCTCAAAAATTATCTTTATAACTGTTGTAACCTTACCGAAGCTCAACTTCAAATACATTGTTTTCCAGCCCAAATTTAAGTTAATGGACCGAACACAGCAGATAAATGCTTGTGGTTACATGATATACTAATCTCTTGATCATTAGTATAATAGTATCTAAAATTTATAATGCTGAAAACGTGTTTGTGGTTCAACAAGTTCATAAGAAAATAAGCAGAGAACTGATTCAAAACAAGCATTCCTTACCGTAACTATCGTTGTGTAATTGAAAGTGCCGACTCTTTTATTGGTCAGCCAGAAGTCCAAGAAAGGCCCCAGTATTAACAATGATGCAGACTGCGCTGGAGCAGTATGAGCAGTAATTGATGAACATACTGCAGAACAAAAGAAAAATAACAAAGGAATAAAACAAGTGCTAAATACACAAAACGTAATCATGAAAAGTGAAAACAGCAGTGAGGGACATAAATTCTGTTAGCAGATAAATGAGTAAGACCTCAATATTTGATCTCTTTAAGTTACAACTTACTACAAAACATTTCCTTTGAACATGAGTAATCAAATCACCAATTAGAAGCAAATAAATTTTGTTCTTGAACAAACCTCCAAGGAACAAAGGAAAAGGAGATTACAGAATGAGAAAAACCAGAGATTGAATTGACATGCAGAGTTAGCAAAATTTGCAAATGTAAAGCACTATTCATGCCATGCTTTGGAATTAAATAATGCTTATTTATAAGCTAAAGTATTAAAAGAGGAGTCAATACTTTAGTTCCCATTTAGGACATGCTCCAAACTGCAATTATGGCAGCTATCAGTCCTTTCGAATTCACACTAACATCAGTTATAGTACACACAACAACTCCTATTAAAACAAGTATTATGCTGAGTTTTGTATCTCTCGAGTAACGGACTTTGTCGAACAGGATTTCTAGAAAGCACAAGACTGGAATAATACACAACTTGGCGATCTGAAAAGACGCAAGGTGCAAGTTAGTATATGCATTCCATTATAACATTGAATATAGAAGAACTTAAACCACTCTCTGCACTTGATAGAATCCAACAGAGTTCCACATTAAACTAACATTCATCCCAACAATTCATAAGTTTCCGAAAAAAGACGAGTTTCACTAGTTCTGACCATGGTAAATAGGATGGCCGAATATATCCTAACCATTTCATTACTAATGTAATCAAGGTCGTGGTTGCAAAATGCGGTCCAGTCAATGTTGTAGCTATACAATCAAGCAATGGAAAACATAATTAGTACCAGAAATCCAATCAGCGAACACTTTGATGCATAACTAGCTCAATGCCCGTGCGTTGCTACGGATTAAAACATCATTGCAATATTTTAAAAATACATACATGTAATTAAATTTAATTACAAAATGATAAGGATAAAAAATATTTTCAAATTAGTATGTCAAAAGTGTAATATAAAATACTTACCAATCCATATTATTTTTTTATAAACTACCATAATATATTCATATAATAAGTGAACTCTACTCACGACAAAAACAATATTTAGGAACTGCAATGTGAATCACGAATGAATCTTTTATTTCTATAAATCATTGAGTTTATAATAAAATTCATATTAAGTGTGGCTGGAACCAAATAAACCATCATTCAACCACATACGTACGTCTGATCCATGGATGCTTCTAGCTCTTCATGCTAAAATGGGCAGGTTGAGAATATCATCTGGAAATTCAGAAAGTTTTGTAAAAAATTGTGGCACTACAAAAATTTCAGTAAAAGTTTTAAATCAAACACCTCATACTCACTCAAACGAATACCTAAAACCCAATGGAAAACTTACATGTTTAATACAACCGTAGATACAGAAATAGTTGCGATGCAAGAGCATTTATAAGAGATTAACTATGTTTAAATTTAGGTATTTTAATGAAAAATAAAGCTCCAACAGTTTAACTAAACGAGTCTCCTTTCTAATATATTCTTTAATTCACCTCTAGTATTTATCGAATATAGGATTAGTTTGGTCAATTTTTATTTTTGTTCATGTCTTTGCGCACATTATTTTTCTCTCACACATGTTGTTATAGGTTTGACGACATAAATATTTAAATCTATCATAACTTATCACAAATTTATTACATATTATATCCATAGATCGATTAATTTTTAGGAAAAAAAGACTTTAGAATGGTTCTAATATGAGATTTAGGAAATAAAATCAGGGTAAACAAGAGTTAGGGGGTGTTTGGATCCAGAGGCTAAATTTTTAAGGACTAAATGTGAACTAATTATAAAAATAATTATAGAATCGGAGACTAAATCGCGAGACGAATTTTTTAAGCCTAATTAATCCATAATTATCAATGTTTACTGTAGCATCACATTGTCAAATCATGGTGTAATTAAACTCATTAGATTTGTCTCATGAATAATCCGCCGATTATGAATGAGTTTTGTAAATAGTCTACATTTGATACTACAAAATAATATTTAAACATTAGATGTGACAGGGACTAAAAAATTTTAGCCTCATCCAAACACCTGTTTAGTGGGCTTTGAGATGGTCCAAAATTTAAGAAAACATATAGAAAAACTTATTAATCACTAAAACTCACGGGTATCTATAGGTTTTAAATTAAACCCATTATTCCAATAGATAATCAAATCCAAAAACCTATAAACACAAATTTAAATATAAACTCATATTGAATAACAAAATTGACATCCGTGCCCGTGGGCCTGCTGCGAACAAGTGTGGGCCCACTGCCCTGGCCACGTCGCGTCGGCTTATTTTTCTGATTTCGCAAAGGAAAGCGGGAAAAATGGGAATCCGCAGTTGCTGCGCGCATTTGGTGGTGGAGAGAGGAGATCTAAGGCGATGGGTAGGTGAGAAGGTACCGTGCATCGGATGCACCGTCACTATAAACTCCTTCTTTTAGGAGTAGAAGATAATAATAGTTTGGTTTAGTTTAACTATACATCAGACGTGCAGAGGCATTCTTGACCATTCAAACAGGAGTGAGAATTATATCATGTCTTACCAAAACTAAAACCATGTGTACCCATTAAGGCCTTGTTGACCATGATGATTCCCATAGATGTGACAACATTGAACATCCATTCTCTAGCATCTAATACTGCTTTCCTCTCCGCCTTGCTTCCTTCTGCCAATTTTTTCTTGTCATGTAGAGTATAACCTACTAATACGAAGTACCAAAATGAAATTGGTTTACTTTAGATAAAAAGGTATATACAATTATACAAGCACAAAAACACTAAATTTATGGATATATCACATACATCAATACTCTAGAAAACAGGGGCGGCCCTAGTATGGAGCAAGTGGTATATATTGAAGGAATTGCATCCAAAAAAATTATATCCGGATTGGAAAAATTATATCCGGATTGGAAGTTCCGATTTAGAATCGGAAGTTCCAATTATTTTCTGAATTAGAAACCGAAAGCTCAAATCAGGAGTTCCGATATTGGAAGTTTCGATAATTTATAGTTTGAGAAACCGAGAGCTAAATCATAAGTTTAGATTATTTCAGATTTAGAGACCGAGAGATTAAACCGAAAGTTCCGATTTAGAATCGGTTGATCGAAAGTTCCGATAGAGGTACCGAAAGTTCCGATAAAGTTCTAGATTGCATATCGAAAGGCCAGATTAGAAGTTTCGATGCAGGATCGAAAGTTCCGATCAAGACGTAACAAATTAGATCGGTTAAGGATTTAATTATGGTTAAAGGCCCACACCTTGACATTATAAATTGGGAAGAGGAGGAAGTCGTGAATATGGTTTTTTAGAAGCCCCAGTTGCTCAACCCTAGCCTCCACACCTCTCCTCTCCCTCTTTGATCTTAATAGTTGAAATTGACATTTCTCCTCGGTTCTCACGAGCAGTGCTAGCGCGCCGACGTGGGATCAATCCTTCCCTTCATGTGTGGACTCCATAGCGGTGCTTCTCGAACAATGGCACTCATCATCGTCTTCCTCAAGGTGAACGCTGGTCTCCATCGTCTTCACCAATAGTCTTCATTGTGAGGATCATCGACGAATGTGCGAATCGAGGAAGAGCTTCGTGAGGACGTGCTTCCTCGACATCTTCTTCCGCTGCACCTAGTGCATCTCACGCTAGAAGGTACCGATCTATGATCCCTCACGTGCATGGTTTCGGAGTTTTGGGGGCAAAATTTTTAATTTATCGGCTACCGTAGCTTCCTCGTGACCCAACACACACACACATACATACATATGTGTGTGTGTTTTTTAATTGAGTTAAAATCTAGCCCAATAATTTATAGTTAGTCCAATAACCTATTTTTCTAACCAGCTAAATCTATTCCTCTTCTCTCATATCTTCCTAACAGCTAACGAATTGCGCTACACCACTACATACCACTAAAAAAGTAGTTTGTGTTTCATATAATTCTATTATAGTTTTTTAGTCCTTTTAAATAATCTCTCTAGAAAAATAAGGAATTCTATTTTATGATTTATTATAAAGGTGTCACAAATTTGTTTATATGAATTTGATCTCTGTGGTAACACTAAAAGTGGCATGCTTCAGTGTGTTTATCCTTTTAAGTATAAGTAAATTAGACTATCCTCTATAGAAGATATTTTGTTGATACCATCTAATTTAATTTGTCGAGCACACCGACTAGGCCACCACCTTGGTGGTTGGCATGGCAGTTGCGAAGACGTTTGCTAGCTATTACCTTGCCTAAATGAAGAAGTTTTATTTTTATTTTATCATTATTAACTAAAAATTATATTGATTCATAGTATTGAGAATGTGATATAAATTATTTTGATATATGTGTATTTAGATTTAATGTTTATTATTGATTTAGTTTATCGTTGTTGTCAAACCAATTTTTGGTATATTATATATATGATTTATAGTCTTAATTTTGTACCCCATCATATAAATTCTGGATCCGTTGCTCGAAAAAATAAACAATCCAAGCATCAGAAAAATGTACACAATATATTCTGCCAATATATTCTCCCGTCAGATCTGTCATTTCGTATTCCATTACATCAATGACGAAGACAGTAACAGCAGTCTACATGATGTAATAATATCCCAATAAACTGTCCCTTTTTCTGTTCATCTGCACACTCTAGAGTTGATAACTGACTGTAACCGTGGAATAGCTCAAGCGAACACCCGCAAAATCACCCCCGAGCACACACACAAGACAGCGGGAACCAAGCAACCTTCCTATCGAAACTCGGACTCGAAGGGGAACGATACCCCACGACTGCGGATGCGTGGACGAAATGGTAGGAATCACCATCGCCGAAGGAGGGGGAGAGAAGGGGTGAGGTGAAGAGCGACGGTATCAATACCTTTGTTTCGAAGCGGGCTGCGTGGGCGAGCCGCGGTGGGAGATGGAACGGGAGACGGGCCTCTCCTGGCCTCCTCCTCCAGACCTCCCCCTCCCCCTTCCCACAATCACGCATCACGCGGACGCACTCGGCGGACCGTGCACGAGTGGCGATAGGGAGAGATCGGGTTGGGTCGCATCTCGAGTGCGCGCTGCGCGCACCAAACCCTTGCGCTTCGCTTTTTTAAATAATATATTTTTATTCAAAATTTAGTAAATGAATTCTAGAATTTACAAAAATAATCTTACGTAGAGTTATAGTCTGCCGATCTAGATTGATCTTCTTTAGATTAGTCTATTATTCACCGATCTAGATCGATCGACCCTAGATCGATAATCCAATAGCTAATTTAGGTATTGAATAACTACATTTATTTCGCAACATTGAAATGCAAAAGGTTGGGTGTGAGAAAGGTGCTACGGTTGGAACATGATGTTTTAGGGTTAGGTTCGACACTCCACGGTCACTAAGTTTAGTGTTTTTTTTTCTACTTTTTACTAGTCCTAGTATAATACCGTTCTGTTGTTTTACTAAGTCATAGTATAATATTTTTAATTTAATCATTTAATTTAAGATTTATCATTTTATATTTTTGAGTGTTTTTCTGTTCTATTTTTTACCAAGTCTTAACTAATATAATGCAGCTACTTCGTTCAACCGGTCAAAACTTGTGCCCTATAAAAACTGCTCGGTCGGTTCGCCCGCGCAACTCCCTGTAAAAACTACCCGGCTGGTTCGCCCGAGCGCTGCGCGCGCCTGCCCTGTGAAAACTGTCCGGCCGGTTCGCCTGCGCGCGCAGTGCGCCCGCCCGCCCGCCTTGCATGCGCCCACCCGCCCCACACGCCGTGGGCAACCGCTAAAAAGAAAACACACACGTGAGAAAGAAAAAAGAAAAAAAAAAGAAAAAGAAGAAAAATGTTCTTTTATATTTTAGTTTTTTAATTTCTTTATTTTACGCGGATGTATAAATTTTGTGTAAAAAACCTTATATTTTTGAAAAATAATTTTGCAAAACAAGGTTCTGTTGCAAATCACATGCATATGACTAGTGCTATTAGTATGATATTTCTAATTTAACCTTTTAATTTAAGATTTATCATATTATATTTTTGAGTGTTTTTTTCCGCTCTGTTTTTTTACTGAGTCCTATTAGTATAATATTTATAATTTAATTCTTTAATTTAAGATTTATCATATTATCAAGTGCTATTATATTTCTAATTTAGTCCTTTAATTTAATATTTATCTTATTATCTTCCTGAGTGTTTTTTCTGTTTTTGTACTAACTCCTATTAGTATGATATTTCTAATTTAATTCTTTAATTTAATATTTATCGTAATATATTTTTGAGTTTTTTTCTGTTCTGTTATTTACTAAGTCCTATTAGTATGTAATTTATAATTTAATCCTTTAATTAATATTTTGAGTGTTTTTCTTCCGTATAATATTTCTAATTTAATTATTTAATTTAATATTTATCATATTATTTAGTATATTTATACTAAATTATGATGCAAACTTAATAAATATCTATCCAACTAGATTTTTTATTACCAAATTACATATAGAAATTTTGACATTGCATACGTGTATGTAAAATCCTGAGTACTCCACTACTGTATATATGTATAGCCTATCGTATATTCATCGGTTTGTATTATATGCGAATATGAAATCCAAACATGGAATAACCAAATCACCAAATGAATAGAAGACACGCTCCTTTTATCATGGGATCACAAGTGGTGGCAACCTGAATAATTATGTATATGTACACACATATATATATGTGTATGTATATATATGTGTATATGTATATATATATATATATATATATATATATATATATATATATATATATTGGTCCTTAAATTTTAGTCTGTCTCACGTTCTCAAAATCTACATATCATCTATCAATTTAGGACCAATCGGCTCAAATTAGCTGAACATTTATCGATAAAAGGTTATTTCTATAAATTCTGAAATCATATATTAGATTTGAAATTTTAAATAAAAAATGTATTGTTTAAAAAAAATCGGGCGTGAGAGAGATGTGTTTCCCGGCGGACGGCGCGGCCGGCGTGCCTGCGTCACAGAACACAAATACGGCACGCGCGGCGGGACGACGCTCGCGGCGCCGGCGCCACGCCGCCTCTAGCTGTCGCTCGGCGTTGCGACGACAGTAGAGCACTGATCATGTGACAGTTCTTGAAAATTTTTAGGTAAAAACCTTAAGCCACGTTTGCTTGTTTGGATGATGGGGGCGTAAGTCATCACTGTTGAATAAATGGGCTTGACCCAAATTTATTTGAAAAATAATTCCTGGAAAAATAAAAAAAGTCCCACCATGTAGAGGGAGCATGTGAATCTTTAGTCCCACCTTACTAGTTCTAGGAGAGGGAGACCACTTTATAAGGGATGGTGCTCTCCTTGCAACTAGACCCATGTGGGTGAGAGGAGACTAGAGAAACACACACGCGCGCTCGCTCGCCTCGCCTTGGCTCCGATTGCTTGCGCAGACGCGGCTCCCTTTTGTAGTTCTGTTTTGCTGCTGGCGTTTTTTGGAACGGTTCCGATTCAACTTCTGAGCAGTTACTAGTGGAGAACGTGGAGACACCCTGATCACGCGTCTGTTTCTCCTCCACTAAAACCAAGCCGCAACCTCTTTCGCAAAATAGAACAAAACAATCTCGCCGATCTCCTCTGTGTCGCGCTGCCATTCGTAGACTACTCCGTTCTTCTCATCGGCGTGCACCGTTGAGCGGAAGAGCAGGTCTCCGAAACCCGTCGCCTTCGAGATCCTGCACCGGGAGAGGGCCAATAAGGTTTTTGGGAAGCGCTCTGCGCGACTGCTCGCGTTCGTCCACCACGGCTCGTCTTCCTCTTCGCTCGAGTGCTGCCCATCGTCGCCGTCGTCCGGTACCGCGCGTCGTCGTCGTGGTACCAGTCCGATCTGTGACTGCTTCAACCATGAACATCTGGTATGTTCTTACCACGTTCGGTACATTATTCTTGTTCATGTGTATAGTGTACTGGTATACTGTGGTTATGCGTATTCATCTGTTTCATGTCATGATTTATTTGTGGAATAAATTAAACCTAAAAGTGTTGTTATTTCCAACATTCCAAAAACCTTATTCTAGGCACTGTGGTTTTGATATGGCTGGATTTGCCGATGCACTGAGGCCAGAAAAATTTGCCGGTGTGCACTTCAAGAGATGGCAGATCAAAGTCACTTTGTGGATAACAACAATGAATGTATACTGGGTTAGTAGTGGCAAACCTGAAGGAGATCTTTCTACTGAAAAAGGGAAAGAGTTCAAGTATGCCACTACAATCTGTGGCGCCCCGATTTAACAAATCGGAACATTATTGAATTTCCAAAGAAAAACAATAATACAAGAGGTTCATCATGCGACAATCGTACATACGACAAGTATTCATGGTACGCAGACCATATTATTACATCAAAGTTAAATAAAATCAATAATAAAAGTAAACAACATGACGAACGCCTTCTTCAAGATCTTTCCGCTTGACTGGGTCGCTACTCCAGACCATCCTCGTAGTAGGCATCCTCTCAATGGTGTGTCCAACGGGTATGAGTACAAAAAGTACTCAACAAGCCACTGCAAATGCAAGTATAATGCAAGATAATAACAAAGGAAGGATAATTGGCTAAAAGTGCGGAAAAGTACATTTTCAGTTATTGCATTTAGTGTAGTCAAGTTTTACCATGCGGAATAATAAACATGAACATCATATAAATCATCTAACTTGAGGAGTACGTTTTCCCTCCTCGCACCACAGTCCTTACATGTCAAACCATCATGCACATACATATTAAAAGTAAGCTAACTGTGGGATGTCACGCAACCCGCCCTTGACCGTGGGTTCAACTTTTCGAAAAGATTTATGACTCTGATCAGAGGTGTACTACTGTACCCACAAGGCACGCACTCATCCCAAACACCAAAGTGTAACGAGATGACCCATACCACGGGAACTCGTGCCAAAACCTCAGCATGAAATGCTCCAAGCGATGACCACCCACTTAGGTTTCGCCGGCGCACCGGGCCGCATCCCGGCTAACGTCGCACCCCCTTTTGCGCCACGTCGGTACAAGCCACCCGCAGGTGCTGCTTGACCCATCTCCAAGTGGTGGCCTCGGTTTGGAACACTCCATACATTAGTTAGGACTTACCCATTAGACTTGTGGTTAGTACGAAAGTGTATTGCAACGAATCCCTCAGACCGGTCCTTATAGTGCCCCGGGTGCTACCGACCAATGCCCTAGCTTGCACCCGGAACCCACCATGCATACACTCACAACCAAAACTCTATCACCAACAGAATTCCAAAGATAAGGATAACGGGGATCATATAGTAGAACCAAGTTGCTACGACTCATTTTTAATCCTATAGCAATTGTGTCGATACATTGGACACTAGCTAATAATAATAATCATATGGTGACAAGGAGTTTAGGCTAGATAGCATGGCTTGGGTTGCACATAAGGGTCGGAGGATCCTAAATAAATATATTGTAAGGGTTCCATTTGACTAATGCATGTATATCCTATGTGTTTTAGCGATAGTTTAATAAGACATGGGTTCAATATGCTCAAAAGTGTTGTTTGGTGACTTGCCTTGTTCAGCAAAAGGCGATGGAGGAACTTCCGGGTAATATTCTGGCTCCTCGGCGGCGTCGTAGTCTTTTTAACATGAATAATAAACACAAGACTCAATAAACAATATAAAAATCACACAACAAGAATAAAGGTTTTGTTTAGGTTAACTTAAGGAAAATAAAGGTGTTAAGTTTCTGAAATTCATGTTATGGATAATTTAAAATGAACTATAATGAGATATTGCCCTTTATAAAAGGGATTTTAATTGTGAAATAATCTCATTTTAACTTTTCTAACTAATTTAATATAAGAGGTTCAGAGAAAACTTAGTGGTTTCATTATATTAACAGGAAATGAATAAATATAAATTTTACTAAAATTTAAATAATACAATTTGTAATTTAACCTAATGGCATTTGAATAGTTTAATAAATAAGAATGCAATATTCAAAGTAAACATACTGTTTTTATTGTACTAACGTGTAGAGAATAAAATTACAAATTTTCTGGAATTGAAATGATAATTTTTGGAGTCCAAATGCGCCAGATATGGATTTTAGAAGTTTAAAATCATTTCTGGAATTTAAATTAAATCCCAAAACAGTCTCGGGTCCACAGTGAGCCATGCTCATGGTGAACCCTCGCACTATGCGCGTGGTCCGGCCCAATCTGGACCGTTGGATCCAGATCCAACGCGCGAGGGCGAGGCGGGGCGTTAAGTTGCGATCAACGACCCACAGCGCTCGATACCTCTTTGACCAGATGAACACGCGAGATTAAACGGCGTAAAGGTCCTAATCTATGCCGTCGGATCGAGATCGTGCGGCCAGGATCGAATCCGGCACGACACGTGTCAGGAGGGGTAAAGTACCCGTCTTCCCCGACTCCGGCGACGCGACGGCGAGCGATTCCGGCGACGACGAGGGCTATCCGGCCTAACTAGGGCTAAAAACATAAAGAGGGAACTAAGGGGAACACGAGGGTACCCTTGCGATGGTCCGAGGTCGACGGGGCGTGGCCGGCGATGAGAGGAGGTGGCGAAGTCATTCGGGTCCTTGTCAGCGATGGCGATCCGGCGAGGTTCGTCGACGGCGGAGGGGTGGCCAAGGTCGAGGAGGTTCTGGCGGTCACAGAGATGTGGTCGGTGAGGACGGAGAGGGAATCCGGCGATGACGAGCGGTGACCGGAGTGCGGGCGGCGGTGTTGCGCTAAAAACCGATTTGCGAGCGTTCTGTTTGTTCTCGAAGTGAATTAACGTGGGGGTTGAGCGCGGCGGTGGTTGGGGGTTTATATAGGGGTACTGGCGGGGGCAGGGAGGGTGCAATCGGGGGAGGTCGTGAGTAAACGCCGACGAGGCGGTTTCACTGCATGCGGGCGACAGTGGGATGATGACGCGTGAAATTAAGAGGGGAAATGGTCGGCGCAATGCGGGGGATTCAATGCCGGCAATAAATGGAGGGGAGGGGCCGGTGATGAGCGAATCACGGAGGATTTGATTCGGCCAGCGAGGTTTAGGGGCGACGGCGCGAGGTGGACGACGGTCCTGACAGGCGGGGCCACAGGCCAGCGGGCGCGAGCGAACGGGTGGCGACTGACGGGTGGGGTCAGGCGGTCGGGCGCGCACGCGAGGAGAGATGGGCTCGCTGACAAGCGGGGTCCACGGGTCAGCCGGGGCGCACGGGGAGAAGTGGGCTGGGCCGGTCGGGAGAGAGAGAAAAGGAGGGGGAGGGCCCATTACTGTTTAAAGGCTTTTTTGAATAAAAAAATTACAGAAAATGGATTAAAATATTTGGGCTACTTCCAAGGTTGATAAAAATTTGCAAAAACTCTCAAAAATATATCTTGGCCTTGGGATCATAAACAAAATTTTCTAGCCCCTGGTTTGGTCATTTCATCTAGGTTCTAGTTCAAAAAGGTTAAGGAGGGCATTAAAGGTATTTCCAAAATAAATAATTCCAGGAAAATAGATTAAATGATATTTTTATTTCCTTGAAAATTTGGGGTGTTACAAACTTATCCCCCTTACAAAGAATCTCGTCCTCGAGATTGGAACGCTACTCGAATAGCTCGGGGTATTGGGCTTTCAACTCGTCATCTTTTTCCTATGTGGCTTCTTCAACGGGGTGGTTGTCCCATTGAACCTTGCAGAAGCGAACCACCCGGCTCCTGGTTACTCTTTCCTTAGTCTCCAGGATCTTGACGGGTTTCTCGACGTAGGTCAAGTCCTCTTGGATGTTGCACGAAGACACTTCTTCAGCTGGGAGACGTGGAATACATCATGAACTCCTGCCAAGGATGGATGCAGTTCTAGTTGATATGCCACCTCTCCTTGCCGTCGGAGGATCTGAAAAGGTCTGACATAACGGGGTGCTAGCTTGCCTTTCATGTTGAACCTTTGAGTGCCACGGAGAGGAGAGACTCGGAGATAGACATAATCGCCTTCCTTAAAGGCTAGGTCTCTTTGTCGGTTATCGACGTAGCTTTTCTGTCGGAACTGGGCTATCTTTAATCTGTCCCTGATGATCTTGACCTTCTCTTCAGCTTCTCTCAATATATCTATCCCAAACAGTTGCGACTCTCTGGTTTGATCCCAGAGCAACGACGTTCTGCACTTACGCCCGTAGAGTGCCTCAAACGGGGACATTTGCAGGCTGGCTTGATAGCTATTGTTGTAGGAGAACTCCGCATAGGGCAAGTTCTTGTCCCACATTTCGCCAAAGTCTAGAGCGCAAGCTCTAAGAATATCTTCCAATATCTGGTTGACCCTTTCGGTTTGACCATCGGTTTGAGGATGATAGGCGGTGCTAAAGTTCAGCCGGGTGCCGAGCTCCTCTTGAAGGTTCTTCCAAAACTTCGAGGTGAACTGACTCCCATGGTCAGATACGATCTTCTTAGGAACTCCGTGCAGGCACACGATCTGGGTCATATACAACTCGGCCAATTTGGCGACGGTGTAAGTTGTTTTGACGAGGATGAAGTGGGCCACCTTGGTGAGTCGGTCGACGATCACCCAGATAGAATCATGACTGGCTTGGGTCCTGGGTAGTCCTGTGATGAAGTCCATTCCTATCTCTTCCCACTTCCATTCGGGGACCTTGAGAGTTTGCAACAGTCCAGCAGGTCTTTGGTGTTATGCCTTGACTCGCCGGCATGTGTCGCACTTGGCCACATACTCGGCTATTTCCCTCTTCATGCTGACCCACCAATATTTCTCCTTTAGGTCTTGATACATCTTTGTACTCCCGGGATGTATGGAGTATAGAGTATCATGGGCTTCTTGAAGGATGAGAGCCTTCAACTCAGGCTTGTCGGGCACACATATCCTGTTTCCGAACCAGATGGTACCATGCTCATCCTCGGAGAATCCAAGGGCTTTACCCTTCCGCATATTCTGCTAGGTCTCTGAGATGTCTGGGTCTTCCTTCTGCTTTTCTCGGATCTGGTCTATTAAGACAGGCCTAGACTCCAAGGCAGCGAGGTACGCTCGGGTGGTGATCCCTAAATTCATCCTTTCCATCTCCTTGTATAGCAAAGGGGCTTGGTCCTATATCATGATGGCATTGCAGTACCCTTTTCGACTAAGGGCGTCTGCCACCACATTTGCCTTGCCTGGATGATAATGGATGCCCAAGTCGTAATCCTTGATTAGTTCCAACCATCTCCTTTTCCTGAGGTTCAGGTCCGGTTGGGTAAATATGTACTTGAGGCTCTTGTTGTCGGTGAAGACTTCACACCGATTTCCCACAAGGTAATGTCTCCATATCTTCAAGGCATGAACCACGGCTGCTAACTCCAGGTCATGGGTTGGGTAGTTCAGCTCATGCGGTCTCAGCTGTCGGGAGGCATAAGATATAACCTTCCCCTCTTGCATCAAGACACATCCCAATCCCTGACGAGAGGCATCACAGTAGACGTGGAAGTCTTTCCGAATGTCTGGCAGAGTCAGAATAGGGGCTGACACGAGCTTCTTCTTGAGGGTTTGGAAGCTTTCTTCACAACCTGGGGTCCATTCAAATTTTACTTCCTTCTGCAATAGTCTGGTCATAGGCTTGGCGATCTATGAAAAATTCTCGATGAACCGGTGGTAGTATCCGGCCAATCCGAGAAAACTCCAGATCTCGGTCACGCTCGTGGGCTGCAACCAGTTGGTTACTGCTTCCACGGTGGTCGGGTCCACAGCTATTCCTCCAGCAGATATGACATGGCCGAGGAACTTCACCTCAGACGACCAAAACTCGCACTTGCTATATTTGGCGTACAATTGTTGTTCTCTTAGCTTTCAGAGGGTCAGACAGAGGTGGGTTTCATGTTCTTCCTTGGTCTTGGAGTAAACGAGGATATCGTCGATGAAAACCACGATGAACTTATCCAAGAACTCCATGAATACATTGTTCATCATGTTCATGAAAAAGGTCGGGGCATTCGTGAGTCCGAACGACATCACTGTATACTCGTAGAGTCCATAGTGGGAGGTGAAGGCAGTCTTGGGTATGTCCTCTTCTCTAATCCTCAATTGGTGATAGCCTGACCTGAGGTCAATCTTGGAAAACACCGAGGATCCTTTCAGTTAATCGAACAGGTCGTCGATCCGGGGCAATGGGTACTTGTTCTTGATGGTTACGTCGTTTAGGGCTCTATAGTCCACACACATCCTTTTAGTCTTGTCTTTCTTCATAGCGAAGATGACCGGTGCACCCCAGGGTGAGGTACTCGGTCGGATGTACCCTTTATGCTCCAGGTCTTCGATATTGCTCTTGACTTCGGCTAGTTCATTGGTGGCTATATGGTATGGATGCTTGGAGATTGGAGTGGTCCCAGGGACAAGTTCGATTCTGAATTCGATGTCCCGCTTGGGAGGCATTCCTGGCAGGTCCTCTGGGAAGACGTCCATGAACTCCTTGACTATGGGCACTTCTTCAAGGGCTAGAGAGTGAAGAGATGCCTCATGAGGCTTACGGCTGGTCATTCAAAAGGTGACAGCTTTGCCTACGGGGTTGGTTACCGTCACGGACTTGCTGGCGCAATTGATCACTCCCTTGTGCTTCATCAGCCAATCCATCCCTAGGATGAGGTCGAGTCCGGTGCACTTAATGAGGACTGGCTCGGCCCAGAATAGTACTCCTTGGATCTCTATCTTAACCTTAGGACTGTATAAGTGGGCTAAGGTTTTATTGCCTGGAGTGACAATCATCATGGGGGTCGGTAGAGGGAGTACTTCCAAGTCGTTGGTTTTCACAAAATCTTTCGAAATGAAGGAGTGTGTTGCTCCAGAGTCAAATAGAATTATATCTGGTATGGAATTCGCGGTAAACGTACCGAGTACAACTTCGAGAGCCTCCTGAGCTTCCTCCGCGCTGGTGTGGTTGACGCGGGCACGAACCACCTGGTTGGGTGCCGCGCCTTGGGGCTGCTTGGGGTGAGGACACTGGTGCGAGTAGTGCCCTTCCTTTTGGCAGTTGAAGCAGACGACCGGCCTCACTTGGTGATCCTTCAAGATCGGGGCCTTGGCAGCGGGCGTCGGCTGAGCGGCCGAAGCTAGATGTAGGACCGAAAGTAGCGACCAGAGGGGGGGTGAATGGGCGCCTTAAAAATTCTTTCGAATCAATGGCCTGTTCCCAATACCCAACGCACCTCAAAAATACTATGCAGCAGAAAAATAAACAGAAGGCCTAAGTCTAAAGGTTTCTAACCTAGAGGCAACTGAAGATAAACAGTGTAAGACTAAAGTAGTGCAACTAGGCAGATGAACAAGTTATAACAGGCCTAAAACTTCTCAATGAAATGATCTAAGAATGTGTAAGATGAAAAGAGAAGTTACTGTCCAAATATGTCTCCTGTTCGGTACTCGGCGAAGCCCCCTTCGCACGTCGAAGTCCGCTTCGGAAGATGGTGACAGAGTCAGTCCGAAATGCCGAAGGTGACACTATCTAGCCTAGCTCGAAGTGGTAAGAAGCGAAGTGTACTTCGGAGCGAAGTAAAACAGTGTCGAAGCAAGGTTCGAAGTGTGAACTTCGAAGACAGGACTTCGAACACAGATTCGAATCAAGAGCTTCGGAGCGAAGTTAAACAGTGCCGGAGCCTGCTTTGAAGTATGCACTTCGAAAACACAACTTCGAACACAACTTTGAACCGAGAGCTTCGAAGCACAACCTTCGAACTGAAAACTTCGAACACAGCACACAAACAGACAACCTTCGAACAAAGAAGCGAAGTCTGTCACGCGACAGAAAATCAAGTCCGAAGCCTACACACTATCTTCGAAAGGAGCAAGCTCCGAAAAGAGAAGCGAAGGGTGGCACGTTACACAGAAGTCAGTGCGAGGCCAAACGGTGCAACAAGCTTCGAACCCAACTTTGAAACTTGTCGAAGTAAGCACTTCGAACAGATAGATTTGGAGTATGCTAGTTCGAAGTATGTGATGCTGTCCAATACAGGAAGAACTTCGAAGCTAGCAACTCAGACACAAAAACTGAAGTTCGAAGTCTGAGCGAAGTCTTTAAAGATGTTCGATCGAAGCCTGCCTCACGGAGTTGAGGGGCTTCGCACTGAAACGAGCTTCGCCAGACATACCCAGAAAAAGGTAAAAGAGACTGTCAGCTTCGATCAAAAAGCTGGGAAATAGAAGGTGAAAAGCTGGCAGCAAGTACTGTAGCTACAGTAGCAGTACTACTTGCAACAGCAAGAACTAGTACCCAGTTCGTGAAGAACAGAAGCACCAGAAGAAGCTTCTCCCCAAGAAATAAATTCACCAGCTCGTGCCCAAAGCATTAACTTCCCAAACCGAACAAAATGCAAGCAATAAATTCACCAGGGACCAAGGTATTTACGCATCCAAGAGATTTGAGCAAGAAAAATGCATACACAGAGAGGAGCCAGTCCTGGCGGCGCACACAGGAGAGAGAAGAGAGACAAAAGTGACCCAAAACAGTGGATTTGATTTCAGCACAAAGGGTAGTCCAAACCCTAGGGATTGGGGTGCTATTTATAGGCAGCCCAACACTTAGGAATATTCTACCAGCCCCTTAGGGTTTTTACAGACTCAAAAATACAGAAAAAGACTCTACTGCCCTTAGGAATTTTTACAGACACAACTGACTGACTGTGGGCCTAGAGTAACAGATGACATATCCGGAAGCTACTCTTCTGGACAGTCGGATACAGAATCAACGGTTGTCAGTTTTACGCCGAAACTGACAAAGCCTCCACCAGCTTTGCACCAGGTACCCGGATTGGGCCGGCCCGACTCCGCAGCTCTCTCAGCCCGGCAATCGCTCACCGCCCGTGTACCTGAGTCAGTCCTGGTCAACAGCCCAGTGGGTCTTCTACTGCTTCTGGCCCATGCACCCGGATTGGGCCAGCCCGACTTCGCAGCCTCCTCTGCCCGACAGTCGCTCGCTGCCCGTGTACCTGAGTCACACGCGGCCCATGAAACAGCAGATCTCCTCTCTTCTTCAGTCCTCTTTGACTATCGTTGACAATGACTCATCACTTCTAGAGCCATGAGGCCCACGCTATTCAGCATGGCTCCTCAATCTCTCCCTTGATGAGTGCATTGTCAACACTCCTCTTCTTCAGCTCTTCAGCATCTGCGAACAAATGTGGAAACACGAAAACAAAATACAAGGAAACAAAGAAGAAGAAAAATAAGGTAAAAGTGTAACCCTAATGACCAAAAGCCAAACAAAAACAAGAAACGGTCATTATGGTTAACCAAAACGTAAAATTTCAGAACAACAGGGATATCAACAGAGTAAGAACTCCCCCTTAAACTCTGATCCCAAATTCTCTCCCCCTTGTTGACAAGTGAACTCATCAAGCACTCAAAAGAGACACAGACTCCCCCTGAAATGCAACTCCCCCTCAAAATATGCAGTGAATGCAATTGGGGTGCAGGTGGAGTGTAGAAAGCATGTTTCTCAGATATGATTGACTGCAAATACAGTAGCTAACAGGTATAGCAAAAGAGGTACTGTCTAAGACACATGGCATGATCAGTGCAAGAGATGATATCTAAAGAAAGTCATTTAGCACGCATTTTTCAGTTTTTGCAAATAAAAGCATCACCACATTTTCTAGTAAACAAGCAAGGTAAAGCATGAGATGCAGAAGCTAACTGATATCTACCAAGATAAGCATTGTTCAAAACAAAGTGCTTCAGCAAACTTGTTATCCTTTTAAAATTCAGGCTTTTTCATTTTCCTTTGTCATTTGTGCCAAGGGTTATTTGCATGCATGTCAAACCTTATGCTAACCGACCAAGTCAAGCCTAGGCCAGAACTGGACCATCAGAAGCTTAAGACATTGGTCTTGGCATACACGACATTGTCCTAGTTCATACCAAAGTGCTATGGTAAGCAGTCCAGAACAATATAATGCGACAGGGCAAACCCACTTGGATCTTTGCAATTTAAGCATAAAAAGGGCATGGAATTTTCATTCATTTTTGATTTTTATCATTTTTATAGCACATTTTCCATGTTAAAGCATAAAGATGTCCAAGTTGCATATCTGCATCTATGTGATGAACTAGCTACAAGGCATGTAACAAATAGCAAAAGCACTCAGCCTACACATGCTAGTTACCAGAGGCAATGGTGATCATTTTTCAATTTTGAAAGCGTAAAATCCATGCATATGACAGATATCAGACATATCAAGCGAACTGAACCAAAGCATGATCATTGACAAGTAATCAAAAGCATGTACCAGCTAGAATAAGTAAAGCAGTTCAATCATATAACAGAAGCAAGCTCAAAAGTGTGATATGTGAATATGTATGATATGAACACACACCAAAAAGACTAAAGAAAAGAGTAAAGAAGAAAGAAAAAACTGACGCAAAATATCCTAAAAAGGATACACAACACCCAAATCCCCTCTTAAACGCTCAAAAGTAGACTGATCTAGGGGTTTGGTGAAAATGTCAGCCAACTGATGATGGGTATTAACATGAACAAGGTCAATGACACCTTTCTCATATTGATCCCGCAAGAAGTGAAAGCGCACATCAATATGTTTGGTTTTTGAATGAAGACACGGGTTTTTCCCTACACTAATAGCACTAGTGCTGTCGCAAAATAATGGAACCCTGGTAGGAAAGAACAACCCAAAGTCTCGTAGAGTGGAAATCATCCAAACCAACTGTGAGCAGCAGCTAGCAGCAGCTACGTACTCAGCCTCTGTGGTCGAAAGAGCAACTCCAGATTGCTTTCGAGAAGACCAAGATACAAGGGAAGAACCAAGAAACTGGCAGGTACCGGAAGTCGACTTGCGATCCAACCGGCACCCACCAAAGTCGGCGTCCGAAAAGCCAGATAAATCAAGAGATGATGATGCTGAATAATAAAGACCAAGATCAGGCGCATAGGTAAGATACCTGAAAATGCGCTTGACAGCCTGCCGATGAGACGCGCGTGGTGAAGACTGAAAACGCGCGCAAAGTCCCACGGCGAACTGTATGTCCGGTCTTGTTGCCGTTAAGTACAACAGCGAACCGATCATCCCTCGAAATTCCCTTTCATTGACCTTGACACCGCTCTCGTCCTTGTCCAGACCCCCAGAAGTGCCCATCGGGGTCATCTGCGGCTTCAATTCACCACCAAAGTCAAATTTCTTCAACATATCACGAGTGTACTTACCTTGGTGGATGAAGGTGCCGTCCTTGGTCTGCTTGATCTGGAGCCCTAAGAAGTACTTGAGCTCACCCATGAGGCTCATCTCAAACTCACTGTGCATCTGCTCAGAGAACTTGGACACAAGAGAATCAGTAGTACCGCCAAAAATAATATCGTCCACGTAAATCTGAGCAACTAAAAAATCTGAAGCATCTCTGAGCAAGAAAAGAGTTTTGTCCACAGAACCCATCACAAAGCCCTTCCCCAACAGAAATTGCTTCAACCGGTCATACCAAGCCCTGGGGGCTTGCTTCAACCCGTATAAAGCTTTGTGCAACTTAAAAACATGTCGAGGAAACTTAGGGTTCTCAAAACCGGGCGGTTGCCTAACATAAACTTCCTCCTCTATGAACCCGTTTAGAAAAGCACTCTTAACGTCCATTTGAAAAAGCTTAAAACCCTTCGAAGCGGCAAAAGCTAAAAGAATGCGAATGGACTCAAGACGGGCAACAGGAGCGAAGGTTTCTTCAAAGTCAATGCCTTCCTTCTGGCAATAACCCTGGGCAACTAGTCGAGCCTTGTTGCGCACCACAACCCCATCTTCACCTTGTTTGTTCTTGAATACCCACTTGGTGCCTATGGGGTTGCATCCTGGTGGCGGCTCAACTAGAGTCCAAACCCGATTGCGGACAAAATTCTCAAGCTCTTCTTGCATAGCATTAATCCAATTAGAATCAGAAAGAGCATGAGAAACGTCTCTGGGCTCAAAAGATGCAACAAACGCAGATTCAGCAAACACAGCGAGAGAGGCAGAAGAACGCAAGGTCCTCTCAGTCAAATCACCTATGATGAGCTCTGAGGGATGGTCACGCTGAACTGCTCGGGTTCCCTGGTGATCTGAAGTCACCTCACCGGAGTCAGCAGCTGGCACCTCTGGACTCAACTGAAGGGGCTCGATCGAAGTGGAAGAAGTGATCAGAGGTCCGCCCTCATCATCAGTCGAAGTCACAGAAGGTGTGGGCTCTGCGGGGGATGCAGAAGGCCCGCCCTCAACAGCAGCTGGAGTATCC
The DNA here is from genome assembly GCA_019279435.1 of Zizania palustris. Classification (NCBI taxonomy): domain Eukaryota; kingdom Viridiplantae; phylum Streptophyta; class Magnoliopsida; order Poales; family Poaceae; genus Zizania; species Zizania palustris. The sequence goes on along the minus strand of JAAALK010000287.1, from coordinate 56,313,703 downwards.
TCATCTTCCTCGAAGATGGACTCTCCGAGCTCATCATCACCAGAAAGCTCAAAAGAAGGATTCAAAGAAGGCAAGGACTCATCAAAGAAACCTCACAAATCTCGACAAGCAGCTGGGATTCGAGGTTCCAAACACGGAAGCCTCGAGAATGCAATGCATAACCAAGAAAAACACCATCCCAGCAACGAGACTCAAACTTGTCCAAATGCCCTCCCTTCTTGAGCACAAAGCACTTGCAGCCAAACGCTCGCAAGTGGCTCACCTTGGGCTGTCTGCCAAACCGCAACTCATATGAGGTCTTACCAATGTAAGCTCTAAGAAAAATGCGGTTGGCCAGATAGCAAGCCGTGTTCATGGCTTCAGCCCAAAAACGCCTAGGAGTCCTGTGCTCATCGAGCATCGTCCTGGCCATCTCAACTAGCGTGCGGTTCTTTCGTTCCACAACGCCGTTCTGTGGGGGAGTGTAAGGAGAAGAAAACTGATGGTCCAGACCCTGATCACCACAGAAGCTGACGAACTGAGAGTTCTTGAACTCAGAGCCGTTGTCGGAGCGAATTGCTCGCATCCGGCCATTGTTCTCATTCTTCAGCTTCAAAATCAGGTCATGGACAAATTGAAAAGTTTCATCCTTAGACTCCAAAAAGAAAACCCACGAGAAACGAGAAAAGTCGTCAACAATCACAAGTGCATACCACTTCCCACCGACTGAGCGTACCCGAGCTGGACCTACAGTGTCCAAATGTAAAAGCTCGCCTGGATACGAGGTCATTACCTGAGTCACAGGTGAGTGAGAAGCGGCAACCATTTTCCCATGACGACAGGGATGACAAACTAGATCCTTCTCCATTTTAAGCTTGGGCAATCCTCGGATGAGGTCCATAGAGCTCAACCTGACTAGCAGATCAAAACTCAAATGACCTAACCTCCTATGCCACTTCCAGAGCTCAGAAGAAGATCCAGCAATCAAACAGCGAGAAGGGCCAAAAGAACTAGAGAAGTCAATTCGAAAAACTTTACCAAAAGGTAAAATCTGACAAACCAAAGACCCTCTAGAATCAACCATAGAAGAATTGCCCTTCTTAAAACGCACTTCCAAACCATCCTCAAGAAGTTGCGAAACAGAGATTAAGTTAAAGTTCAGATTTTTAACCAAAGCAACATTCTTTAAAGAGAAATGATCTGAGATGCTGATTGAGCCTATGCCACTTACTTTCCCTTGACCGCTGTTCCCGAATGTGATGTAATCTTTGGAGCTCGGGGGAGTGAGACTGGAGAACCATCTGCGATGTCCCGTCATGTGGCGAGAACATCCTGAGTCCATAATCCAAACATCCTCCAGTCCCCGGTCCTGCACAATCAGTGTCTGTAAGTGGGAGCAAATGGTCCGGCACCAGGCTTAGCAAAAGAGCTAAACCAGTGTCGAGCCATCTGCTCAAAAGATGGAAAGCGAAAACCATCAAAAGAGTTTGGACCAAAACGCGGCTCAAAGCGCGGTCCTCGGTTTTGCCTAACCCTACGGCCACGAGGTCCAGAACCGTAGCCAACTCGGTCTGGAACTCTGCCGGAACGAACACCACCAACTGGAGCACGGGCACGAAAACCGTCTCCTCTACCACCACCTACACGACGCGGCCTGGCCTCCAGCCTCTCCCCGCGCCGAGGAACACGCAGTCTACCACCCTGCTGGTAGAACTGCTCCTGATCACTACGAGCCCTCTCTGCTCTCTCAACCCGCTTCCTCCTGAAGCAAAACTCCGCAAGATGCCCGTCTCTCTGACAATACTCACAATGATAGGTAGGCTTCTTGGGATGTGGTTGAGGCTTGGGATTCTTGGGCTTGGTGGTGATTGGTGTTGTCTTCTTAGGCTGAGAGGGTCCAGGAAGAGAGTCTAGAGAAGAGTGGAGGTGTTTGGGCTTAGGAACCCAGATAGGCTTCTTGGGTGGAGCTTTGGGTGGTTCATGGATCACTCCATCCTTGGGCTGACAAGCCTGGGAAGACTCAGTGGAGTGAGTCTTGGGATATCTCTGCTCTGGAGTCATTTTACTCCACTCCACTGCCCGGCTGATGGCACTCTCAAAGTCAGCCTTGGTGTAGGTGTAACCTACCCCAAACCCATCCTGCCTCTTGAACTGCTGGATCATCATGCCAAGCTGTGGCTCTCTGGCACTAATCCAACTCAGGATAGAACGGAGGTAAAAGTTCTCATTCTGAGAATCTGCTAGCTCCTCTCTCAAAGAAGCTAGAACCTCCACCTGAGACAAGCAGGTCTCACACTCACTCTCTACTTGGACAGACTTCTCGGCTTTCAGCTTAATTAATTCCATTCTAAGAGACAGGCAGTTCTCACAGACAGTGGGTGGAACTGACAGTGTCTCAAGCTCTAGCCTAGTCTGGGCAAGCTCAGCTCTCAACCTCTCTAAGTCACCCAAATGCTCATTGCCCTTGGATTTCAGCTCAGCTAAGGTAGCTAGATGCGATGGGCAATCAACACAGGGTACGACGACAGTGGCTTGAGCATCTTTCAGCTCCTGCTGAGCGCTTTCAAGCTCAGTGGCCAAAGCATCTCTCTCATCAACCCTTTCCGTGTACCTGGACTTCAGAGTCGACAGGTCACTCAGAAGCACCTCACACTTCGGGCACTCACTGCTATCACCCAAGCAAGGGGAAGAAGATAGACTCTCAATTCTACCGTTGGCCACGGCAAGCTCGCTCTCTAGCTCATCTATCCTCTTCTTAGCCCCCCTAAGCAGTTTCTCCCGATACTTCAACTCCTGACGATTGCTCTCAAGTAAATCAACAATTTCGCGCTCATAAGATGATACCTTGCTATCGTCGTTGTCGGAGTCATCGGAGGAGCTCTTTTCTTCTCTATCCCCAAGAGCCATTGAACAGAAGCTCTTGCGGGATCTTCGGCGCTGGTGTGAGCGGCTCTTCGGCTTGTCCCCGAAGGCCATGAAGCAGAGGCCCGCCGGATCGTCCTTGTCCTTCCCCTTCCTGATGGCGATCTCCTCATCGCTTGAGCTCGATGAAGAGGAAGAAGTCGTGGACTGCTTGGAGTAGCTCTTCTCCATCTCGGCGAAGAAGGCCTTGTCGCGCTTCTTGTTCTCTCGCCGGTAGTCCTTCAGGGCCTTCTTGAAGAACCGGGTCTTCGGTTTGCCCTTGTTGAAGGAAGGGCTCTCATGCTTGCCGGAGTCGTGGAAGCTGCTGCCGGTGCCCTTCTTGTATCCACTTCGCTTGGGGCAGTCGGCGATGAAGTGTCCTGGATCACCACATTCAAAGCATCCGGATTTTGTGCCGTGTCTTTTGAACATTCTTTTATCATAGACACGACGCACCCGGTTGTTAAAGAGACACAAATCATCATCTCCCAACAACTCAAGCTGGTCCTCAGTGATAGACATCAAAGAGAACCCAGCACAGCTCACAACAGAGGGATCAACAGAAGGTGTAGCAAGGGCCAGGGATTTTGATCCAGAGCCAGTGAGATTTGATCTCAACTGGATATCTACCTCAGTGGCCTTCAGCTTGCTAAACAACTCAGAAATGGTCAAGGTATCGTAAGAAGTACTCTCAACGATAGATGATACCTTGATCTCCCAGATCTTTGGGTCCAAGGTATGAAGAACCTTGAGCGCCTGCTCGTGATCTGAGACTAACTGAGCACCCTCAGCCTTGTTGTCCCGAAGCTTGTTAATGATCGACTGAAAGCGACCAAACAAAGCCTCAACAGATTCACCCGGCTTTTGTGTGAAATTCTCATATTCACGCCGGTAGGTCTGATAGAGCCGAGCCTTGACCTGTGCTGTTCCCTCATGGTGTGCCTTGAGGGTAGCCCAGATCTCTCTCGCAGTGGAGAGATGACTCACTCGCTCAAATTCAGTGGGACCTAAACCAGAAAATAAAATGTTCACAGCCTTACTGTTGCTCAGATGCTGAGCAATGATACCAGCAGTACCTTGCTCAGTAACTGGCAGAATGACAAACGTGCTGTGAACGCAAATGTCCCATATATCCGAACCCTGGCTCATGAGATAGGCTCGCATGCGAGTCTTCCAATAATTATAGCCATAGGCTTCCAAGGACGGGACCTTGCCAGGAGACGTCATAGTCACTACTGGGGTTTAGAACCGGTTAAGGTATGGAAAAACCCTAACCTTGCTCTGATACCACTTGTAGGACCGAAAGTAGCGACCAGAGGGGGGGGTGAATGGGCGCCTTAAAAATTCTTTCGAATCAATGGCCTGTTCCCAATACCCAACGCACCTCAAAAATACTATGCAGCAGAAAAATAAACAGAAGGCCTAAATCTAAAGGTTTCTAACCTAGAGGCAACTGAAGATAAACAGTGTAAGACTAAAGTAGTGCAACTAGGCAGATGAACAAGTTATAACAGGCCTAAAACTTCTCAATGAAATGATCTAAGAATGTGTAAGATTAAAAGAGAAGTTACTGTCCAAATATGTCTCCTGTTCGGTACTCGGCGAAGCCCCCTTCGCACGTCGAAGTCCGCTTCGGAAGATGGTGACGGAGTCAGTCCGAAATGCCGAAGGTGACACTATCTAGCCTAGCTCGAAGTGGTAAGAAGCGAAGTGTACTTCGGAGCGAAGTAAAACAGTGTCGAAGCAAGGTTCGAAGTGTGAACTTCGAAGACAGGACTTCGAACACAGATTCGAATCAAGAGCTTCGGAGCGAAGTTAAACAGTGCCGGAGCCTGCTTCGAAGTATGCACTTCGAAAACACAACTTCGAACACAACTTTGAACCGAGAGCTTCGAAGCACAACCTTCGAACTGAAAACTTCGAACACAGCACACAAACAGACAACCTTCGAACAAAGAAGCGAAGTCTGTCACGCGACAGAAAATCAAGTCCGAAGCCTACACACTATCTTCGAAAGGAGCAAGCTCCGAAAAGAGAAGCGAAGGGTGGCACGTTACACAGAAGTCAGTGCGAGGCCAAACGGTGCAACAAGCTTCGAACCCAACTTTGAAACTTGTCGAAGTAAGCACTTCGAATAGATAGATTCGGAGTATGCTAGTTCGAAGTATGTGATGCTGTCCAATACACGAAGAACTTCGAAGCTAGCAACTCAGACACAAAAACTGAAGTTCGAAGTCTGAGCGAAGTCTTTAAAGATGTTCGATCGAAGCCTGCCTCACGGAGTTGAGGGGCTTCGCACTGAAACGAGCTTCGCCAGACATACCCAGAAAAAGGTAAAAGAGACTGTCAGCTTCGATCAAAAAGCTGGGAAATAGAAGGTGAAAAGCTGGCAGCAAGTACTGTAGCTACAGTAGCAGTACTACTTGCAACAGCAAGAACTAGTACCCAGTTCGTGAAGAACAGAAGCACCAGAAGAAGCTTCTCCCCAAGAAATAAATTCACCAGCTCGTGCCCAAAGCATTAACTTCCCAAACCGAACAAAATGCAAGCAATAAATTCACCAGGGACCAAGGTATTTACGCATCCAAGAGATTTGAGCAAGAAAAATGCATACACAGAGAGGAGCCAGTCCTGGCGGCGCACACAGGAGAGAGAAGAGAGACAAAAGTGACCCAAAACGGTGGATTTGATTTCAGCACAAAGGGTAGTCCAAACCCTAGGGATTGGGGTGCTATTTATAGGCAGCCCAACACTTAGGAATATTCTACCAGCCCCTTAGGGTTTTTACAGACTCAAAAATACAGAAAAAGACTCTACTGCCCTTAGGAATTTTTACAGACACAACTGACTGACTGTGGGCCTAGAGTAACAGATGACATATCCGGAAGCTACTCTTCTGGACAGTCGGATACAGAATCAACGGTTGTCAGTTTTACGCCGAAACTGACAAAGCCTCCACCAGCTTTGCACCAGGTACCCGGATTGGGCCGGCCCGACTCCGCAGCTCTCTCAGCCCGGCAATCGCTCACCGCCCGTGTACCTGAGTCAGTCCTGGTCAACAGCCCAGTGGGTCTTCTACTGCTTCTGGCCCATGCACCCGGATTGGGCCAGCCCGACTTCGCAGCCTCCTCTGCCCGACAGTCGCTCGCTGCCCGTGTACCTGAGTCACACGCGGCCCATGAAACAGCAGATCTCCTCTCTTCTTCAGTCCTCTTTGACTATCGTTGACAATGACTCATCACTTCTAGAGCCATGAGGCCCACGCTATTCAGCATGGCTCCTCACTAGTGGAGCGGGGCGGGGATGCACGGCGTTGGATCCACCGGCTGCATGAGGTGGCCTGTAGGTGGGCCCAGGATGGTAGGTGGGTGCTGGTGGCGGAGGGACGAAGTGGGGCCTCTGGGAATTTGCCTGCTGATGCTTGAAGGCGATCATCTTCCTCTTCTTGAGGTCCAACTTGTCTTTCTCAGTCTCTTGGATGAGCGTTTTATTCACCAACCGTTGAAAGTCAGCTTAGTCGGCGGCGACGAGCTGGATGGACAGCTCATCCTTGAGTCCCCAAAGGAACTTGGCCTAGCGGAGGGCGTCGGTCCGCACCTCTTCTGGCGCGTAGCGTGCCAGACGGTTGAACTCATGGAGGTACTCCATGACGGTCCGACTGCCCTGTTGCAGGTCGTGGAACTCCTGCTGCTTTACCGCAATGACTCCGGCGGGGACGTGGGCAGCGCGAAAGGCGATGGTAAACTCCGCCCATGTCACCACGTGGTCCTCCGGTTGGGACTCACGGTAGTTGTCCCACCACTCCGTGGAGGGACCTTAGAGCTGATGAGTGGTGAAGGCCACTCTCTCCCGGTCGGTGTAGGGGAGGAGGTCCAACTTCTTCCCTATGGTGCGGAGCCAATCTTCGGCCTCCATGGGGTTGGTGGTGCTGGAGAAGATGGGTGGGCGCACGCACAGGAACTCCGAGAGTTGGGGAGCGGGCGCGGGTGCGGGCGCACGAGGGGCGGGCTCCACATTTTGCAGGCGGTCCAGCTGCGCCTGTTGGTGCTCCATTTGGGTGAGGAGGGCGGTGATCAACTGGTTTTGATTCGCCATCATTTCCGCCAAGGTAGGGTGGTTGGAGGATGGTGACCCAGTCTGTCGTGGGCCCGTTGCACCCCAGTTGGGCACAACACCTTCGGGCAAGCCGTGGCTTCCTCCTTCTCCATTGTTGGAGCCGGTGTTCTGGTTGTCGGCCATCTTCTGAACATAATATGTTAGTCATAAGATAAAAGGATGATGATACAATCATTTTAATAAAAAAAGGGCCGTTGAGGCTCATATATATGTCTCAAGTGGTATAAAAAGTTTATTACATTCATGCTCTTATTTTATTCTACCTACAACACAAGTTGTTGTAGATAGCACCACATACATAAAATCATTATAAGCAAACAATGGTACTAGCGCCTACTCGCCATCGGAGGCGGTCTCCGTGCTCTCGGAACCACGAGCACGCGGGTCCTGAGGGACGGTGGGCTCGAGAAAATTCTCGATGATCGGGTCGGACACGAGGCCGGGGAGTGGTGCAGGGGTGCTGGTGGTGGATGGTCCGGCGGTGGAGGGATGTGGCGGGATCCTCTTGGGGCGAGGGGTAGGCTCGCGGATGGGATTCCTCTTCCTCGGGAGGAGGGGAACCATCTCCACAATGTCCTTCTGCAGCTGCATAATCTTGCACTACAGCTCGCCGTTATGTTGGATCAAGTTCTTCGTCTCCTCACGAAGGAACTCAACCGCCTCATAGTGCTCATCGACGTCGAGCACGGCCTCGGTATGGAGGTCATCCATGGCCTGAAGAAGACGCGATTACCGGGCTATGACCGGATCACGAACGGAGTGAACTCCGAGATAGATACTATGGTAGGCACCGGGAGTACGCTTCGGCACAAGCCGGAAGGACGAGTTTTGAAGACGAGCGTCATAGATCATCCTCAACTCCATAAGGGCTTGGAGGGCGACGCGTTGGCATGCGACGTCGAAAGTCGGGCCCCCAAGTGCTATCGTGTAGGGCGGCAGGTGCTCTCCGGATCCGTGGACGGTGAGGGAGACGTCGCAAGGTCCGGCGAATTCCTCCAGGTACACCCCCTGGAATTCGGGCTCGAAGATGAACCCGAGGAAAGTGAGCATCATGCGGAGCTCCTTGACGAAGACCTCGTAGCGGCGGTAGTAGCTGTGAACTTGGTAGACTGGCATCTACAAAAACAACAAGTTGAAGAAAGTGAGGGGAGGAACAAAGTTTATAAAGTAGGTTTTCAAGAAATAATTTTCTGCAGCTATTGGCTAGGCTGGTCCGTTTGGCTTCCTACAGTCAAGTCGGCTCTTATACCATCTTGTGGCGCCCCGATTTAACAAATCGGAACATTATTGAATTTCTAAAGAAAAACAATAATACAAGAGGTTCATCATGCGACAATCGTACATTCGACAAGTATTCATGGTACACAGACCATATTATTACATCAGAGTTAAATAAAATCAATAATAAAAGTAAAAAGCATGACGAACGCCTTCTTCAAGATCTTTCCTCTTGACTAGGTCGCTACTCCAGACCATCCTCGTAGTAGGCATCCTCTGAATGGTGTGTCCAACGGGTATGAGTACAAAAAGTACTCAACAAGCCACCACAAATGCAAGTATAATGCAAGATAATAACAAAGGAAGGATAATTGGCTAAAAGTGCGGAAAAGTACATTTTCAGTTATTGCATTTTGTGTAGTCAAGTTTTACCATGTGGAATAATAAACATGAACATCATATAAATCATCTAACTCGAGTAGTACGTTTTCCCTCCTCGCACCACAGTCCTTACATGTCAAACCATCATGCACATACATATTAAAAGTAAGCTAACTGTGGGATGTCATGCAACCCGCCCTTGACCGTGGGCTCGGCTTTTCGAAAAGATTTATAACTCTGATCAGAGGTGTACTACTGTACCCACAAGGCACACACTCATCCCAAACACCAAAGTGTAACGAGATGACCCATACCACGGGAACTCGAGCCAAAACCTCAGCATGAAATGCTCCAAGTGATGACCACCTGCTCTAGGTTTCGCCGGCGCGCCGGGCTGCATCCCGGCTAATGTCGCACCCCCTTTTGCGCCACGTCGGTACAAGCCACCGCAGGTGCTGCTTGACCCATCTCCAAGTGGTGGCCTCGGTTTGGAACACTCCATACATTATTTAGGACTTACCCATTAGACTTGTGGTTAGTACGGAAGTGTATTGCAATAGATCCCTCAGACCGGTCCTTACAGTGCCCAGGTGCTACCGACCAATGCCCTAGCTTGCACCTGTGTCGCGCCCCGATTTAATAAATCAGGACTTTATTGAAATTCCATAGAAAATCAATAAAACAAGACGTTCATCATGCGACCACGTACAATACGAGCAATCATTCATGGTTCGTAGACCGCATTAATACAAAAGTGAATAAAGATGAAGAGAAACTAATAAAATAAGGGTCCTAGATGAACGCCTCCTTCCAGTCTCACCTTGACTGAGTCGCTACTCCAGACCTGCATCCTCCTCGTAGTAGACGGGCTCTGATGGTGTAAGTCAACGGGGTGAGTACAGGGGTACTCAGCAAGCCACCGAATGCAAATATAATGCAAGGTAATGACAAGGGAGATAGTGGCTAATTTTGCGGAAGCGAGTAATTTGTAAAGAATTTTTAATGTGAACAATTTATTAGTACTGAAACGTAAACATGTGTATGCATCATCATCTTCTAACTCGAGGGGTACAGTCAGCCCCACCTCGCTCAACAGTCCTTACATGCCATGAATACTCAACCATTCAAACAATAGAAACTAACTGCGAGTAGTCACACAACCCGCCCTTGACCGTGGGCTCGGCTTTTCGAAAAGATTTATAACTCTGATCAGAGGTGTACTACTGTACCCACAAGGCACTCATTTCCCGCACACGGCAGTGTGTTAAATGACTCCTGTCACGAGAAGCTCGTGCCAAAACCTTCAGCATGGAACGCACCAATTCGATAACACCCTCTTATAGGTTTCGTAAGGTTTCACTGTCTCTTCGGGCCACGCCTTACCCCCCCTTGAGCCATGTCGGTACAAGTCACCCGTAGGCTTGCCCCTTGTACCCCTCCACTATGGTGTTCCGCATTGGTACGATCCATACCTCTAGTTAGGACTTACCCACTAGACTTGTGGTTAGTACGGAAGTGCTTTGCAATGGATCCCGCAGACCGGTCCTTATAGTGCCCCGGGTGCGACAAACCAATGCCCGAGCTTGCACCCGCAACCCACCATACTTATAACTTAGCCAACTCCAACAGAGTACAGAGACGAGAATAACGGGGAAATTCATATACAGAATCCAGCTATCTACGACTCATTCTTTTTATCCTATAGCAGTTGTGACGGTACGTTGGGCACTAGCTAATATTTTTATAGTAGAGTGACAAGGAGTTAAGGCTCAATAAGCATGGCTTGGGTTTACACACAAGGACGAGGATCTAATAAATATAAGTGTAAGGCTTGATATCTAACTAATGCAATATTACCCTATGAGTTATAGCGATAATTTATTAAAACATGGGCTCAATAATGATCAACTGTTTCCACAGGGGTGGTCGACGACTTACCTTGCTCAGCAAAGGGTGAAGGTGGAACTTCGGGATAGAATTCCGGCTCTTCGATGGCGTAGTAGTCTTCTCGATACGGAAAAGTAAATAAAACATTCAATAAACAATCCAAAACAAATCAATCATACTAACATACATGTTTTTGTTGGATTAAGTAAAGGAGAAAGAGTTTTAGAGTTTAGGGAATTGTGACTTAAATATTTAGGATTGATTTCTAATGAGAGTGCTGAATTTTATGACTTGATGTAATTATTTTTCCGAGGGGTTTTTATTTTCTCTTTTTAGAGATGAACTAAAAAGGTATATAATAACATTATTATTGTAGTAAAACTAGTGAACTCAAGTTGTTAGGTTTTCTGAAGTTATTTTATAAGTTGTCATGACATTTTTATAAAGTGTTTAACTTTCATTATATGAATTTCTTAATTATCCTACAAGGGCTTTTGCATTATTGGGTTAATAGATTAAAGTGGGCAAAGTGAACATGCTATGTTTGTTGCATTAAAACAGTGGAATAAGTTCATTAAGTCCTCTGAATTTATTGTATAAGTTTTCATGATATTTTTGTAAAGTGTTGCATTTTTATTATATGAGTTAATCATTTATCTTAAAGGGCCTTGGAAATGTTATTTACTAAAATGAAATGGGCAAAATGAATCATTATATTTTTTTATTGGCTTATAAACAGTGTAATGGAGTCATTATGTCTTCTTAAAATAATTGATAAATTTCTAAGGGTTTTTCTGAATTATTTGATTGAAATAATAATTAAATCCTAAAGGGGTCTTTTCTTTATTATTTATTAAGATTATTATGTGCCAAATAAACATATTGTTTTTATTGCATAAAAGTGTAGAGGATAAAAAGAAAATTTTTCCAGAATTGATATGGTGAAATTTGGAGTTAATTTGAGCAAGATATGAATTTTTGAAGTTTAAACTGATTTTCTGGATTTTATTTTAAATGGGAAAACAGTCTTTGGTCCACGGTGAACTGGGTTCACCGTTGTTGGGGGAAAATATCTCATCTTCGGGGTTATTGCCGAAGCAACATAAAGGCAGACAGCGGATTCGAAGGTTCCCAGACGATCATCTTCGAAGATACCCGGAACCAAGTTCGAAGTACGAAGATAGGCATTGGTTCGGAGTACATCTTCGAACTAAGGATTTTCAAGATCTTTTCTGCCAGCTAAGATGGAAGACTTATCTTCTTTCTCATTAGATTAGTCTTTTACCATTTTAGCCCTATTAAGGGAACCGAATAGTTTCCACTATGTCGGTTGTAATAGAGGGGTAAATAGGTCTTTTCCTTAATGTTTAGGCCTATAAATACCCCCCATTTCACCCTGTAATAGGGACCGAATACAAGTTATTCAATACACACATTCGAACTATTCTAAGTTATTATCCTTTCGGAGGCTTAGAACAGTTCTCTTCGCAAACACTTCGTTTGTTAGTTTCTATTCTACAGAAACCTGTTAGCGTAATCTTTTACGCCAACAGTTGGCGCCGTCCGTGGGGAACCTAGTCCGAAAAACTTTGTTCTCTACCAACTTCTTACATCATGCCTCCTAAGCGGAGCGCACCCCGCAATCCCACTCGGAGGTCCTCTCGGATCTCCGGAGAGATACCCTTCGACACAGTTGAAGTCGGAGGGCCTTTGACATTCCCTCCACAAACTCCGGAAGGGGCTTCCATCCCTCGAACATACGAAGCTTCTCCGCCAACCCCTTCCATACTCTGACCGCCCGGAGTCCCTTCTCCACCCTCCATCCCGATTCGAACTGATCCTACCAGTTCTCAAGACCCGGAAGATCCTTCCGGAGGAAATGAAAATAATCTTGGAGATATGGCCACTCAAATGGCCAACCTTCAAGCTGAAGTGGCAAGGTGGCGACAGGAAGATGCGAGCAGGCTTCGCTCTCAAGCCACCCCAACCATCCCAGAAGTGCCCGAAGACGACGATCTTGATTATCCCGAAGCCCCGGAGAACGCCTCCTTCGACAATGAATCTCCGCTGCATCCTGAGCTGCAGAAGGTTCGCTTTGATCCAAAGTTTAAAACTTCGAAGCTCTGTAAGTATGCCGGAGATGAAGATCCCGGAGAGTTCGTTCGTTCTTATGCCCTAGCAATTGAGGCTAGCGGAGGAGTTCGAGACACCATGGCGAAGTGCTTCCCTTTGGCTCTTCAAGGAGTGGCATTGAGATGGTTCTGGTCCTTGAGGCCAGGATCAATCAATTCATGGTCGCAGCTGAAGAAGAAGTTTATAAGCAACTTTCAGGGCACCTTCGTGCCTCCTATGTCAACAGGAAGCCTTTTCCAGGTGAAACAGCTCCCCGGAGAAACATTGAGGCAGTACTTTAAGCGCTTCGCTCATACGAAGTCGCAAATTCGGGGGCTGTCAGCATCTTCAGTGGTTGATGCAGCTCGGGAAGGCGTCAGTCATCAAGGCCTTCTGGATAAGCTGCATCGGAAAAGCATCTCCTCGGTCTCTCAGTTGATGTCATACTTCGAGGAGTATGCGAGGTCAGAAGAGGGTTGGCTTCGAAGGACTGCTGCTACTTCGTCTATATTGCAAGAAGTCAAAGTAGAAGTGAAAACTTCGGCACAGCCGCAAGAAACAGTCTTCGAAGTGCAACATGATCGGAGAAGAGGGCAAAAGCACCCTCGTTCTGAAGTCATGAATATTGCACCCCTACAGAAGTTTGCACCAAGAGCTCCACAGTCTACGGGGAACAAGGCTAGCGGCTGGAGGCCGCCAGGGAAAACGGCTGGCAAGGGCCAGACCCTTTTCTGCTGCATTCACGGAGAAAATCGAAGCCATGCAACTGATACTTGCAAGGCTATACTTACCCTAAGGGGAGAGTACTTAGAGAGAACTTCGGGTCGAGGCAGTACCGACCGAGTTCCAACTGCAGCGCGCCCAGAGCCGGTCCAGGCTGTGGCGCGAATAGAAAATTTTGATGCTGCAAGGCACCCTCCGGTGGCCAATGTTATGCCACCTCCGAAGCAAGAGGAAGGGCAAGATAGAGGAAAAAGAGTAGTTCTCCCTATCTCCGGAGGAGGTACCCTCGGAAGCATGTCCAACAGACAGCGAAGAGAGTACGTTCGGGAAGTAGGTCATATTGGGACTTCATCATCTGCAGCTGCAATGCCAGAGTGGTCTCACGTTCCGATATCTTTCTCTGCGGAGGATGCAGCTGGTATTAAGTTCCCGCACGCAGATCCACTAGTTATCACTGCTGCTATTGCGGGCACTGAAGTCCGAAGGGTGTTGATTGACGGAGGTAGTTCGGCAGATATCATTTTTGTTCAAGCCTTCGATCAGTTATGCATTTCCAGGAAGCATCTCCTTCCAGCGGCTCGTCCTCTGCAAGGCTTCGCAGGACCCCCGCTTGATGCACTTGGCCAGATAGGCTTGGAAGTTACCTTCGGAGAAGGTTTATTAGCCCAGACTGAAGAAGTAATTTTCGATGTGATAGATGCCCCGTATGCTTACAACGTCATCTTCGGAAGGGGCATGCTAAACCAGTTCGGAGCTGTGGCGCATCACAATTACTTGTGCATGAAGATGCCCACACAAGCAGGAGTCCTTACAATCTTCGGAGATCAAGCCATTGCTCGGAGGGCGGAATATGGTCATGGTCCCCCTCTTGATCCGAGGCAAGTAAACAGTGTGCAGGATAATGAAGAAATTTTTTCAGCCTCCTTCGAAGCTTCGAAGAAGTCCTTTCCGAGACCAAGTCCCGAAGGAGAGATTGCAACGAAGGTCATTGTTAAAGATGGTAAAGAGTATACTTTTCAATTTGGTAAAGATTTACCTCGTGAAGTTGCAACCTCCTTGGAAAAAGTGGTGGAAGAAAATTTGGATGTCTTCGCTTGGTCTGACGAAGATATCACCGGAGTCGATCGAGATATCATTGAACACAGTTTACTTGTAAACCCGAAGGCCCGGCCTGTTCGGCAAGGACTCCGGAAGATGTCCGCAGAAAGAGCTGCTCTAGCTAAGGACGAAGTTGAAAAATTGTTGAAGGCTGGGATTATCAGAGAAGTGGCTCACACAGAATGGTTAGCCAACCCAGTCTTCGTCAGAAAGAAGTCTTCCGGGAAGTGGCGCATGTGCATTGATTTCACATCCTTGAATAAAGCATGCCCACGTGACCCCTACCCCATGCCCCGAATTGATCAACTGGTTGACTCCACTGCAGGTTCGGAGTTATTAAGCTTCCTTGACGCGTATTCTGGTTATCATCAAATATGGTTGAAGCGCGAAGATGAAATCAAGACAAGCTTCGTAACTCCTTCGGGAGTCTTCTGCTATGTAAGAATGCCCTTCGGCCTAAGAAATGCCAGGGCTACTTTTTCAAGATTAGTTGCTAAGGCTCTAGGTCTTCAACTAGGTCGCAATGTGGAGGCCTATATGGATGATATTGTAATAAAGAGTGCTTTAAAGCACCAACATAGCCTAGACTTAGCAGAAACATTCAATAGCCTTCGGGCATGTGGGATTCGTCTTAACCCCGAAAAATGTATATTCGGAGCTAAGGCTGGAAAATTGTTAGGGTATTTAGTTTCAAGCAGGGGAATTGAAGCTAGCCCTACTCAAATAACTGCGCTGCAGAAGATGGCTCCTCCGGAAAATTTAAAGCAAGTGCAAAAGCTGACTGGGCGTCTGGCAACACTTAGTAGGTTTTTATCAAGGTCTGCGGAGAGGAGCTTGCCTATATTCAAAGCATTGAAAGGGTCCGAAGATTTTGCATGGACACCGGAGTGTCAGAAAAGCTTCGAAGATATTAAAGAGTATCTCAGTAATCTTGCTACACTCACGGTGCCTACTGCGGACGAAACCCTACTCCTGTACCTTGCAGCTACAGGTTCAGCTGTCAGCGCAGTCCTTGTCAGAGAAGTGGATTTCAATGGGAAGTTGGTCCAAAATCCTGTTTATTTTGTATCCGAAGCATTATCAGGAGCGAAGACAAGATACTCCGAACTTGAGAAGTTCGTTTATGCTCTGATAATGGCTTCGAGGAAGCTAAGACATTATTTTTTGGCTCACAATGTAATTGTACCAACTTCGTATCCCTTAGGAGATATGCTCCGAAGCAAAGATTCCACTGGAAGGATTGGAAAGTGGGCAGTCGAGCTAGCACCCTTCGGCATATCTTTCTTGGCAAGGACAGCTATCAAATCCCAAGTCCTAGCAGACTTTCTAGCAGAGTGGACTCCACCTGCGAATTTGACTCCGGAGAAGTCAAGTGACGGAGTTTGGACTGTTTACTCCGATGGGGCTTTCCAAGCATCCGGAGCCGGCATTGGGGCAGTGTTGATTTCACCGTCAGGGCAAAGAGCAATGTACTCCGCAAGACTCAACTTTAAGTCTACCAATAATATAGCGGAGTACGAAGGGATTTTATTGGGACTCCGGAAAGCACGTGCTCTAGGGGCTACAAGAATAATTATAAAGACAGATTCTCAGAAAGTAGCAGGGCACGTAGACAAAAGTTTTCAAGTTCGGCATCCACAGCTTGCAAAGTATTTAGAAGAAATCCGTAAAATCGAAGCACACTTCAAGGATATTTCCATTCGGAGTATACCAAGAGCGGAAAACGTGCAAGCAGACATTTTAGCGAAGGCTGCAGCCGGAGCTATGGATGTGCCCGAAGAAGCTTTCTATGAGGAGCTCAATATACCTTCGGTGCCACAAATTCCCTCTGCGGAGATTCTTTGCATTCCTAGTGCAGATTGGAAAAATTCGATCATGGAACTTTTGCAAGGAGGAACAAATTTGCCCGAAGAGCCCCAGTTGTCAAGATTAAAGCTCAGAGCCAGAAACTATCAATTAATCAACGGTATATTATACAAGGCCGGAGTATGTTCCCCTCTACTCCGATGTATATCTCAAGCCGAAGGCTAAGAAATTCTTCGAGAAATTCATGAAGGCCTTTGTGGAAGCCATTTAGCCCCTAGAGCTCTGGCAGGAAAAACACTTCGCCAGGGGCTTTATTGGCCCACAATAACAGCTGATGCGGAGAGCTTGGTCCGCACTTGTCAAGGATGCCAGTGGATGGGTCGACGGAGTCATCGCCCACCAACAGCTCTTCAAGTCATTGCTCCGGTTTGGCCTATGGCCAGATGGGGTATGGATTTAATTGGTCCCTTTCCGTTAGCAAAGGGAAATCTGAAGTTCGCAGTGGTAGCTATTGAATATTTTTCTAAGTGGGTGGAAGCAGAACCCTTAACGGCTATCACTTCGAACAATGTACAGAAATTCTTCTGGAAGAACATTATTTGCCGGTTCGGAGTGCCTAGATACCTCACAGTTGATAATGGAACACAATTCGACGCAGAACCCTTCAGGAAGTTTTGCGAAGACCTAGGCATTCAGCTATGTTTTGCTGCAGTAAGGCATCCTCAGTCTAATGGAGCCGTAGAGAGAGCCAATGGAAATATTTTATCAGGGCTAAATCGAAGAACAGTAGGATTAGCAAAGGGACTGTGGACCGAAGAGCTTCCGAAGATTCTGTGGTCCATTCGGACTACGCAAACAAGGTCCACAGGTTTTACTCCGTTCAGACTACTATTCGGAGATGAAGCTATGACTCCAACGGAGCTCAAAGGGGGATCATTTCACAGCACCGAACCAGACATTGAAGAAGAAAGACAAGCTTCGTTAGATTTATCAGAAGAAACAAGACTTCAAGCTGTAGCTAATTTATCAAAGTATCATCAGCAGACGAAGGCTTGGTATGACCCGAAGGTTAAGCTCAATGAACTAAGACCGGGTCATCTTGTTCTACGAAGCATTATAGCACCAGGGAAGTTAGGGAATAAATGGGAAGGTCCATACCTAATTGTCCGTTCAGGGCGCCCTGGTTCATTTAAATTAGCTAATTTAGAAGGTGAAGAGTTAGCACATACTTGGCATGCGGAGCACCTAAAGCGATACTTCGCATAAGGGCTCCTTGTAATTCGCTTGTAATCATCTTCTAAATTAATAAAGCATATGATCCTGATAGTGCCTTCCCCTCATAGACTTCCAGCTTCCGAGTGGACGCACTGGAACCGCGGGGTCGATCGAGAGGGAAGTGTCATGAAGCTGGGTTGTATTTTCGGACTTCGAACCCATAAAGTTCGAAGCTTCCGATGTGGGGGCTGGCATAATCCGGAGCCCAGGCCACCGGCTTGTAGGCATCCGTAAAAGAGCCCAAAACCACACCCTACGGAGTCCAAGCCATTGGCTGGTAGACTTCCGTAAAAAGAGCCGAAGGTGGCCAAAATCTGCGGAGTCCAAGCCATTGGCTGGTAGACTTCCGTAAAAAGAGCCGAAGGTGGCCAAAACCTGCGAAGTCCAAGCCATTGGCTGGTAGACTTCTGCAAAAAGAGCCGAAGGTGGCCAAAATATACGGAGTCACGCGACCGCCTCAGTGTGGAGATCATCCATGGCCTGCAGAAGACGCGACTGCCGGGCCATGACCGGATCACGCACGGAGTGAACTCCGAGGTAGATGCTACGGTGGGCTCCGGGAGTACGCTTCGGCACAAGCCGGAAGGATGAGTTCTGAAGACGATCGTCGTAGATCATCCTCAGCTCCATGAGGGCCTGGAGGGCGACTCGTTGGCACGCGACGTCGAAAGTCGGGCCTCCAAGTGCGGTGGTGTAGGGCGGCAGGTGTTCTCCGGAGCCATGGACGGTGAGGGAGACGTCGCAAGGCCCGGCGAACTCGTCGGGGTAGACTCCTTGAAATTCGGGTTCGAAGAGGAACCCGAGGAAGGTGAGCATCATGCGGAGCTCCCGGACGAAGCCCTCATAGTGGCGGCAGTAGCTGTGGACTTGGTAGACTGGCATCTACAAAACAGCAAGTTGAATAAAAGTGAGGAGAGGAACAAAGTTTATGAAGTAGATTTTTGAGAAATAATTTCCTATGGCTAATGGCTAGGCGGGTCTGTTTGGCTTCCTACAGTCGAGTCGGCTCTGATACCATCTTGTAGCGCCCCGATTTAAACAAATCGAGACATTATTGAATTTCCATAGAAAAACAATAATACAAGAGGTTCATCATGCGACAACGTACATACGATAAAATCCATGGTACGCAGACCATATTTATTACAACATTGTTTTAGTAAAAACAGTAATAAAGTAATTAAACAACGGCATGACGAACGCCTTCTTCAGGATCTTTCTTCTCGACTGGGTTGCTACTCCAGACCGTCTTCAAGATAAGCATCCTCTGTGGGGTCCAACGGGTATGAGTACAAAAAGTACTCAACAAGCCACCGCAAATGCAAATAATAATGCAGGATAATAAACAAGGAAGGATAAAGGCTAACAATGCGGAATAAAGCAGTTGCAGTTATGGCATTTAGTGTAATCATAATTTTAATCATGCGGAAAGTAAATATGAACATCATCAACATCAACTAACTCGAGGAGTACGTTTTACCTCCTCGCACAACGGTCCTTACATGTCAATCCATCATGCACATTCATATTCAAAGTAAACTAACTGGGGGATGTCACGCAACCCGCCCTTGACCGTGGGCTCGGCTTTTCGAAAAGATTTAAGACTCTGATCAGAGATGTACTACTGTACCCACAAGGCACGCACTCATCTCAACGAGATGACCCATTTCACGGGAACTCGTGCCAAAACCTCAATATGAGATGTTCCAAGCGATAACCACCCGCTCTAGGTTTCGCCGGCGCGCCGGGCCGCATCCCGGCTAACGTCGCACCCCCTTTTGCGCCACATTGGTACAAGTCACCCGCAGGTGCAACTTGACCCATCTCCAAATGGTGGCCTCGGTTTGGAACAACCCATACCTTAGTTAGGACTTACCCACTAGACTTGTGGTTAGTACGTAAGTGTATTGCAACGGATCCCTCAGACCGGTCCTTATAGTGCCCCGGGTGCGACTGACCAATGCCCTAGCTTGCACCCGGAACCCACCATGCATACACTCACAACCATGACTCATCACCAACAGAATTTCCAAAGATAAGAAGTAACGGGATCATATAATAGAACCATTTCACTACGACTCATTTTTATCCTATAGCGGCCGTGCCAATACATTGGACACTAGCTAATATCATTGATCATATGGTGACAAGGAGGTTAGGCGAGATAGCATGGCTTGGGTTGCACATCAAGGTCGGGGGATCCTAAATAAATATAATGTAAGGGTTCATTTGACTAATGCATATACATAACCTATGTGTTTTAGCGATAGTCAATTCAGACATGGGTTCAATATGCTCAAAAGAATGGTTTGGTGACTTGCCTTGTTCAGCAAAGGGAGAGGGAGGGACTTCCGGGAAGTATTCCGGCTCCTCGGCGGCGTCGTAGTCTTTTTAATAGAAAGATTAAAACAAAAAGAGCATAACACTCAATCAACCATATAACATTACATTACAAGCATATAAGTTAAAGTTGGTTTGATTAAAAATAAATAAACTCAAAGGTTAAGGTTCTGAATTTTATAAATAATTTAAAAGGGATTAAAATGAAGGGTTGTCCTTTTTAGAAAACAATTGTTTAAATGTGATTATTGTCATATTAAATTCTCAAACAAGTGTGAAATGAAAAGTTCATGTCAATTTGGTGGTTTTCAGTGAATGGACAGAAAGGAAATTAATATAAATTTTTCTGAAGTTTAAATATTTTAATCCATATTTTAATCCTAAAGGCTTTTGAATAATTATTTGAATAAACATGAGAATGTCAAAATAAACCTACTGTTTTTATTGCATAAATATGTAGAGAATAATTTTATGAATTTTCTAAAATTGGAATGGTAATTTTTAGAGTCCAAATGCATTAGATATGAATTTTACAAGTTTAAAAGCATTTCTGGAATTTATTTTCAAATTTTAAACCTCTCGGGTCCACGGTGAGCCAGGCCCACGGTGAACCCGCGCACTGTGCGCGTGCGCCGGGTCGATCTGGACCGTCGGATCTGGATCCGGTGGCCAGGCACGAGGCGGGAGGGTTAAGTGACAACGGACGGCCAGGATTAAAACGCGCGAAGGGGTACCACGTGGACGCACGAGATCGCGCGTCGGGTTAAATGGAAATCAACGCGCGAGATTAAAACGTAACGCTTTGACCAGATCCGACGGTGCGGATTAGATCGCGTACGTGGGTTCACGCGCGTCGTCCGATCGCGATCGTGCGGCCAGGATTAAATCCGGCACGACACGCGCTAAGGGGGTTATACCCCCCTTCGTCTCCGGCGACGGTGGGGTTCGGGTGCGGCGGCGACGGCGCCTACGAGGGGGCTAGGCCCTAGCTCTATGCGAAAACGGAAAGAGGAGGCCAAGGCGGTCACGAAGGTACCTTAGTTGGTGAAGGAGGACGGTTGACGGCGGCCGGCGGCGAGGGTAGACGCGAAGGGCTTCTCGGGTACTCGACGGCGGTGGGGATCCAGCGATCTCCTTGGCCAGCGAAGGTGTGGCCGAGGTGGGGGTGGTCCTTGCGGTTGCAGAGGTGCGGTTGACGAGGACGGAGGAGTACTCCGGCGACGGCGGTCGACGGCTGGAGAACAGGAGGCGGTGTGGCGCTAAAAGCCGGGTGGTGGGCGCTCTGTGTGTTCTCGCAAGGCCTAGGCGTGGGGGTGAAATGCGGGTGACCGGGGGTTTAAATAGGATCACCGGCGGGGGCAGGGGGGGCGTAATCGACGGTGGCCGGGGATAAATGTGCCTTGACGCCGGCGAGCTCGGGTTGACGTGGTTCAACGC